>VYXH01001403.1:59311-75421 GCA_013397275.1 Burhinus bistriatus | reverse complement strand
GGCTGCGGGCGGACGGCCGGCGGGCAGCCTGGGGGCGGGCGGCTCCGCGCTGCCCACCCGCCATGGGGCTCCCCCGGCCGGCTCCGCTGCGGTCGGCTCGGAGAGCTCGGCAGGCGGGAACGGAGACCCGGCGGCGCTCTGGGGCCGGGTGCCGGCGCGCCGCCTTTAAAAGCCGGGCAAGCCCGCANTTTTTTTTTTTTGAAAGTCATACACTGAAAGGAGCAATTACCTTTATCCATCAAGACCTGGGTTGAAGGGTCAGACATTTTCATCACAGTTAACACCAGCAGGAACACCACAGCAAGGCCTGAAATAACAACGTAAAAATCAGTCAATCAGTGTCAACGTAGAGTTTTCAAATGTAATTTCTGGCATTATCTGGAAGGCACAGAGGGCAATAAAACCAAAGGAGGACAGAAGGGAATTTCTCAGGAATACCAGGAACACGGGGTGGAGAGGACCAGGGAGGAGAGCAAGCCGTTTTCTGCTGAACATGCATTTTCTGCTGGGAACCCATAGGGGTAGTTGTATGAGATCAGATATCTGGGGAGCTTTTGGGATGCATCCAAGAAACAGCTGCTCCTTGTGGCATGCTCCCATGAAGGCCCTCATTGAAATCCTGGCATTGTCAAAAGGCCCATTGATTTCGGCATGCCAGTGTTTTACCCTCCGTGCCTGCTCAAGCATTCAAAAATTCCTTTTGCATAAAATGAGGAAAAAGTACTGGAAACAAAAATAAAGCAGCACACTGATACTGTCTTTTTACAAATATTTGGCATGATATACTCTGCTGTGGTAAAGCCATTGTTTTTCCACTGAACAGCATTAGGTTTATAGTACTATAAAGAACTGCAGAATTTACTTTGCATAACCTCTTGTGCAACAGCACCCAAAACAGCCTCCGGTCCAGAAATTGCCTATAAACTGGTGGCAAACAGGCAGCTCGGCACTGGATTTCTGGGGACGCTGGCATAACCTTCCTCTGCAAGCAGTGCTTCATCGTTGGTTCTTGGCTCACACGTGCTTGCTATTTCTGTCGCGGATGACGGTAAACTTCGCAGCGTCAGAATGTTTCAGATGTAAATGGCCATTAATTTGGAGAACAGATATACGTTATATGGTCCTAAAGGCCCCCCAGGCTTTAGGGTATAAATGTTGTTTTCTGACTACTGACTTCTGTTTTGCTGCTGTGAACTGTTCTATACCCTTACATAAAGATACCTTGTTTAAACATGAGACTAACAAGGATGTGTGTGTCGTTTCTAATTGTAGGGCGTAGCACTAAATGCTCAAATGACATCAAGTTAGGTGGGCTTGAAATAGCCCGTGAAAGAATAATCCCAGTTTTTTGTAGGAAAAAGGACATAAGAACATACCAGAAATTGTGCAGAATAAAAAATGATTTGTTGAATGAAAATTGTATAAAGCACTTAATATTCATTCAGTATAACTTCGGAATACAACAGAAGTTAGGAATGACTATGCTGAAGCATGAACCATACTCAGTGTTCCAGGACCAGCGCGCTTATCTGTGATTACACTGAAATTTTGAATTTCTCAGAAAGGCGAGTTTAATTCAAGAACAGGAAATTTCTCAAATACGAATTTGGACAGAAAACAACTTTGTCGTTAGCTTATGTTTAAAGGTGGTGGGTTCTGATAAACCTTTTCTTCTTGGCAGATTTCAGCCTGTGTCTGGGCATAGAGTGCTCCGAGCCCTTCTTGGAAAAGCAATACAGAAAGCCGAACTGAAAAACCACGAGTAGCTATAGGAAGTATTGACTATGAGGCTTAACGTGAATACAACTAATCGAAAGAGTCCGTCAGGCTGGTTGTCTCAGAAGAATATGCAATTAGTATTGAATCTACTTCAACTTTAGCCGACACCAAAATGAGCTCAACCTTGGCAGAAAAATGCAGAAAGAGAATTTACCACAGCCCCTGTCTGTGGTGGGTGCTGGTTTACTTCATGTAAATATAATTTACGTAAAGCAGGAAATTGAGGATGCGTTCAGGCTATTTTTGAAAAGAGAAGTGATGCATCCGGATGCTTCCTAAGAAGGGAAGAGGTTAAAAGAGAGGTGAAGAGGGATGAATATTTACTTCTGTTATACAAGTGCAGTTTCTGTCTGTTGATGAAAAACCTCGAACCCCAAAAGGGGTATCGCTAGTGTTTCTTCAGCGAGGTTCCTGAAGTGGAAATAATAACACTTCCTCAGTGGAAATGAAAACACTTTAAAAAGCATCGTCATTGGCCGGCACATGGAGAAGTTTTGCTATTACTGTAAAAATGGTTTGTTACAGAGACAGCGTATCGTGCTGTTAAAATGTTGATTTGATTTGCAGTCCTTTCTGTGTTATATTTAGGCTATACGTGAACGTGAAAAGGCTGTATGTGAAAACACATACTTCGCAGATGTTACAGAAGCATAGTTCACTAATTATTCATGACAACACATTCTCCTTGCCTCTAACCTGTTAGAAGTAACATAAGATTTATTTTAGGATTTTAAAAAAGTGCACAACTTCTCTTTCCTTCTCTCCCTCTCTTACAAAATAGAAAAAGCCTAAAACCTGACACGTTTTGCTCAGGCAGGGTTGGAAGAGAATTTGAGTAAAAGCCTTGGAAGAAATCTAAGACAGTCTGGTGGGGAAATGCTGATGTCATTTCCAATGGGATTAATCCATTGATAGAGTTGCTCAGGATTTGCAGTCCTGTGATCTAATGTATTCATTTGAGGCAGGGTCTTGGAAACATCTACATTTTCTGAACGCTGAATTTCACCAGGCCTATTCTCTAGGTCGGTTCTCCAGCAATTTAAGCAGATTTTACACTATAAAATTTCCACTTTTGCCACCTTTATAAGGATGGCATTTTCTGGTTTACACACGTAATCTTATGTGTTAAGATCAGGGATGAGTTCCTGAATGAAAGCTAGATCCTGACACCTTTTATACTGATTAGCCATCAAATGTCCTCTTCTCACCCATCTTTTAAAGTCCCTGCTCATGAATTTAGAGTGGGAGCCTACATGTTCGGGCTAACCAACTGCACATAGTTTTATTAAACATGTCTCCGCAATGGTTTAACCTTTTTATTCTCTGCCTCAGATAAAACTGAAATATTTATAACAGTATCCTTTGTGCAGATAAAAGTGAGAGAAGATGGCAAAATGACCAAAAAAAAATAAAAATCCTAGGATTTAACTGGTTTAATCTTCTCTCACCCATACTTTTCCCGAGGTAGCAAATAAAGAATAAAACAAAATATGTTTCTATAGTAAAATTCACTTGTATTCCCAGATCAGCTTTTTAGGAGTTGGAAAATGTCCTTTTTATATCCTAACACATTCGCTTGGATTTTTATTTAGGTGTTTTTAACAGTGTATTAAAGTTAAAACTAGACTGACTTTGTGTTTGAGCAGCATAAGACCAAGCATATGGTTTCAATTGAAATATACCAAAATCTCCCTGTTTAAAAAAAAATAATAAATCCTTCCCTTTAACAAACGTTCTTATAAAATTCTACTTGAAGAAGCAGGTGAAGGGGTACTATTTACAGTCAGCTCTATATTTATTTTTTTGCAGTCATGGTTGACTGTTCCCCAGGTTTTTAATGACTCGGTGCACACAGAGCACTCATTCAGCAGCCCTAACACTGCGTTATTCTCCCATGCCTGAGGTCGGTGCAGAATATCGGTAGGGGATTTATACCTCCTACTACAATTTACGACTTTTATTCAGACCGGCATGGCTTAGGAGCCAGCATTCGAGACGAGTTGCTTGTGGCTCTGCGGGCCCTTCTGCAGAGGATGCGCTGGGCACCGGTAAGACTTGCCTCCGCAGCTCGACCTGGAGCCCCAGCGTGGTCGTTTGCTACCACTGACTTTGAACCAGAGTGAACCAGAGTGCAGGAACACTACCCGCCTGTTTCCACATTTACGGTCAAGAAGCAAAGACGTATGATCGGCTTTAATGAAAAAAAGCTGGATTGAATAAAGTTTGCGGGCTAATTTAGGCTTAGGAAATACTACGGCTCTTCCAGCTTGGTTGCGTTGTATGAGAAAGCCCCAGCCTTGCTGCTAGCATTCAGGGTCTCTGAACACCACATTTGGTCTCACAAGTCGGTCCATTCTTGTGCTTTAATCCCACTGGGGTTTATGCTCCCAGAGCCTGTGCCAGCGGATCAACCTGCTTTTCCCTAGGGACAATCTTGCCGGGGCGCTGGAAAGCCCGAGACAGCAGCCCTGTAGTGCTGGGGCAAACTTGGGAGGATTTCCTCCAGGGTCAGACAGGAGATGCCCGAGCATAAATTTGCTGAAGGATCTCAGCAGCCAAACCCATAGAAGCACAGAGGAGCAGGTTCCCTCCGGGAACGGAATAAATGCTTCAGTTTCATAGTAGGCAGCTTTGGAGGCGTCCAAAACACTTTGCTCTTCGGAGCCTTAAGAAAGTTCAACCAAAGCAATGCTGTGACAACTGTTTGAAATCAAAATTAAGAGGGTACATTCAAAACCGAGAAGTGTCTGGAAGGCAGGGTTGGACAACCCATCCTCTCTACAAGAGAGGGAACGTCTCCGTGGGTTGAAGGGCTGCAACGCCTGCTGTTTATTTGGTGCCAGCAGCCTTCAGAGCAGAGGGAGCTTGTCTACAGCTACGGGGTCGACTCTCCTTCCCCTCCTGCTCTTCTCCCAGGGAAGATCCTGCAAAATGAAGTTTCTGGCATTAAATCTGCAGGTAGCAGCAGCAATGGCTGATCAGAAAGGGATAGAGGGAGCATGTGGCCTCTTTCACCCCATTTTCCAAATAGCTTAAGGCAGACACATTCAGAGGCACAAATATCGCTTTGAAAAAAAAGGCAATGAATATTCCCCTTGCTGGCTCCCCTGTCCTACAGAGTGATATACTAGCAATAACCGCCAGGTAAAACCTGGCCCGTGGCACCATGCCGCACCTTTGGTGGGAGGTGGGATTTCGCCCTTGGTTTCAAACCTGCTAAGTCACTACTTACTCTGTCGTCTTCCGATACGTTTTGCAGGTTCTGCTCCCGGAGTGCTACGGCATTGGATTTCAAAATCGCTCCCTTTTTGTAGAAAGTCTGCACATAGGATGGTGGCAAAGGTGACATATCCCGTGTTTTCTTAACCTCTTGCTGCACTGGAGTCATTTGAACGTAAATTTGATGAAGGAGGAGTTTAGCACTAATAAAACCACTTGGAATAGCAGCAAAGATTTCTTTGGGTAATGGAACCATACCAGTTCTCCCATTTTCTACTTATCTTCACACTTACCTCCCAAAGCACCTTGTGCAGAGTGCGATTTTGAGATGGGCTTGACCTTCATTGCCCCAGCAAACTGCTCTTTCATGCAGAGGGGCTGTGGGGTCAAGCTGCCGTCCAGGCGTAGTTCTGAGGATTTGTCAACCATGCTGCAAGTAAAAGGCATTGCCATTACACTTTTATGTATTTATCTTCAAAGAACCACATTTTGCTCATTTTCTCATATTGCCGATTTTTAAAAAAAACATTGTACATCTGAACTGATCCAACATACAATGTCCCAGGCTGAGCTCGCTACCATCACTTTCTGAAAAATCATGGGCAGTAGTTTGTAGTCTTTTGATTACTCGTAAAACTGAAGAATTTGAACTAACAAGGAGGTCTCGCTGCCGAGGTGGATGCACTAACCAAAATGTACTCAGGCAGACATTAAAACTAACCTGCCTTTCTTGTGAAGTAACCCAGCTGGGATCATATATAATGATGGGCTGCAAACTCAAGCTGGTTTTGTGGTGGTTTCTCGCATTCCTGAAAATGTATGCGCAGGATTTTCGAAAGTGTTAAAGTGAGCAATAAGCATTATGCTACAGCTTTTGGGAAGACTTGCAAGTTATAAATCATAGCTAGGACCACTAATTCAGTGGCAATAATTTAAATCATATTATTTGCACATTAGAAAATCTTTTGTTTGTCTTACTCCATTTATCAGTATTATTTCACCTCCTTTTTTTCTGAAAGGGATCGGTTTAGTCTTAATTCACTGTCAAGAATGCGAGCGCACCTCCGAGAAGCGACATTTGCTGGTGTTGCTTCTGCTGCAGTGACAAAAAAGGGATCAGGAGTCCAAAGCTGCCTCAGCATAAATGGAGAAAATAACTACCTTAATAACTAAGCTACTCAGAAAGAGACATTGAGGACTGCATTTTCTAAGCAACTTTTCTCTAACACTTGCTGAAAGTGATGGGGACTTTACGTGTGCCTTCGGCAGGGCAGAGTCAAAGATGAATCTTGGAAATATTTTGCTCTATATTGTAACTGGCTTGCTTGCACTTGGCTTACTTGCAAATTACTTGCAGACAGTAGCCTTTTCTCGTGTCTTTTTTTTTGGGCTGCGAGTCATCTGGGAATCAGCACAATGAATAATACAGGAACCATCAGTTGTTTCTGGAAACAAAAGTTTCCAGAAATGTTAGGCATTTCCAGTTATGAGTAGTAATTCCTAGACTGTTCATTGTGTTAATTCCAGATGATTTACAAAAAAGAATTTGCTATTGTTAATCAAATTACAGCCGACATAATGCTTTCTACCTGTTCTCTTTGACCACCAGCTATTTGCTACTAATTATTGATATGTGATGACTAGCCTTGGGACAAAGTTGTTGCATGAGAAAAATCATCACGACAAAGAATACTTCTGGCCCAAATTTTCAGCAGAGGTTCATTTCTGCTGAGGTGTACAAAAGTATTGGCATTTACAAATGGTTTTGATTATCAAACATTTTCAAACAATTAGCTGTATGATTTGATGAGGAACAGATGAGTGATTAAAATGTTTTCCTAACTAGTGCAAATAAAACACTTCATTGCCTCACATGTGCAACTGTAAGGATAAAAAAGTAAATCTAATCTAATTTGGAGACTAAACTATCTGCACTGAGGCCCTCTTATTCTGTTGCTTTCCTACTAGAAATTCTATTTTCGTCTCTTCATCAAATATATAAACCTGGGACTAACTAACCGGACATGTAGTCACACGATGTGTGACTGACACATAGTGACACAAGAGCAATCCCTTCCAGACATCCTAACTTTACCAAGTTACTTCACTGGTTACCAAACATCTTTTTTTTTGTCCAGATGTTACAGCTGTAAATATGTTGGAAGCAGAACACGTTAGCAATTAAAAACGTGTCTCATCTTCTCTGGAATGGCACAGAATATTCTCTTTCATCATATTCCCTGTGTCTATTAGAAGCAGAAGGGTTTGTAGGTGAAACAAGACTGTATGAAAAAAACCATATCCCACTTGCTGAAGCTAATACATAACAGTTAATAAACAGAATAGACCAATGTGTTGAATGTGGATACCAGTTCTGATGTAAGCAGACAGGACTTTAAGACCTTAAAATAATGCCTCTGGAAGCATCAACATTTTAGCAGTCCTCAGTGGTTTCCCCAAATTCACACTTCTGGGCACTACTACCAGCATCAGCAGCTGTGGGATCTGTGAGACAGCACAGACGTACCCTTCCAGTCCTACCTCCCCTCCTCTCTTGGACCAGATGTTGACCAGAGGTTCCACTGCCAAGTTCAAGACTCTGGGTCTTGAAGGTGACTCTTTGGAGAGAGCTGGTCCATGCTGGGATTCGTGGGAGATTTGAAAGGCAGCAGCCTTAGCCACCAGATCTTTTGAGGGCACACAGTTCTGTGACAAACTCAAAACAAGAGTTCCTCAATTGTCATCATCTCTAAATCAGCAGTGAAAACCATCAAAAGATGGCTGGATCTCTAAAAAAAAGAGGGTGGCAGAGAAAAGCCTGACAGACAACGTGAGGGTGGACCTGTACCTTGCCCAGCCAGACAAATGTGCCTGCAGTCTCTCTGCTTAGGAAGCAACACTTTGAGCAGCATGCCATTTTGAGAAGAGCATGTAGGGCATGGTGAGAACCATGGTAATAGTCTTTCTAAAGGAATCTATGGGAATTCTGTTGTTTTTAGGTTTGGTTTTTTTTTTTTTTTTCCCTAAAGAATAAGCAGTGTGTATCCAAAATCCCAGAAATATTTAAGGTTAAATCTTGGCCATGTCGATACTGAAGCGGAAGCTTGAGCTGCCACCTGTGCAGATTGCCATGTGAGAAGACCCTTTTAATTCCCTCTCAGCGGCTCCCGAACTCACACGGACAGGACTCGGGACACATTCCCAGTCCCAAGGGGCTCTTCTAAAGCTGTCGTACTACCTTCCATTTTTTGGTTATGTATTTTATGTACCTGGTTAAAACCGCATTGATCCCCATGTACCATGAGGTGATGGAGCACACTATGACATGATGATTCCTGTAGATTCATAAGGAGAAAAAAAACGGACCTCCTTTTCCATCTGTGTTTTTGGACAAGTTTAGGCTGAAGGTCACATTCCTGTCTGTACTTGTGTTCACGTACGCAGTCCTACCAAACTCAGCAGAGAGAGTTATATTCAGAAAGCGAAGCATATGCTGAGTCCTCACTAGACGAGGGTCTGAGGAAGCAGATGGTTTCTGTACAGTTGTCACCACCCATGGGTCACCCAGGTGAGCCAGCAAGTTTCAAATACCATGGGTGATCTCCTGAGAGGAGGTCTGGAAAATGGGTTGACCGTATGTCCCTTCCAGGCATCTCAGCCCTTTCTCCCGTTCCCACTAATTGCTTTATACTTCTGAAGCTGTACCGGTCAATTTAAGGGTAACCCACAAAATAACCATAGAAATTTTGTTTTACCACCATGTCTTTTCTACTTAAACCACTTGTAATACTAGAAGCTGACCATATCAGAAAAAAAATATAAACAAGTATAAGCCAGAAAAAATGTGTAAAAAGCATTTTCTCACAATGACTATGAAGATGATAAAGACAAGTATGGACAGAGATGCTTGCAAATTAGCAAAGATCAAAGAGAATATCTATCAGGAAGTGTATTTTTTTCATTGATTTAATGGTGAGGGTTAACTAAATATTTTCTTTCGGGAAAAAAATCTATGTAGAAGATCAACAGTTCAAATTGTTGAACAACTTCTGAGGCTGACAGCTATTTAATATAATCAAAACATTGCCTTTCAGTAATGTAATCTACTCACAAACCAATATCCAGGATTGCTGCTACCTGCATCACTCACACATGAAAAAGAAAGCATCAAGTCTTTCCTGAAAGCTTTGCTGGATCCCAAGGCCCACTCGGATGCAAGCTTGGATGCTCCCATGCTGGCAGAAATACCAAGGCTTTGTCCAGCTGCTTGCTTGATTTGTTCTCGCTGTACTTGGGCCAACTATAAAAACCTTAAAGGCCCATTCAAACATACAGAGTCAAAAGTAGGTGTAAGTAGGAAGAGTAATAGCTCTTTTCTCTCCTTCCCTGCTTCTCATCATTGCTGCTCTGTCGGATCCCAGGCAGCGCTTGCCCTCAGCTGAGTAACACCCGCAGCCTCTGTTGGGCGCCCAGAGAGCTGGGGGAGAGGGGCAACCTTGGCATCCTGGCTCACTGCAGGGCCTTCAAGCACTTGCTCTGGGTTTAAATCC
The DNA here is from genome assembly GCA_013397275.1 of Burhinus bistriatus. Taxonomy (NCBI): domain Eukaryota; kingdom Metazoa; phylum Chordata; class Aves; order Charadriiformes; family Burhinidae; genus Burhinus; species Burhinus bistriatus. The sequence continues at coordinate 65,873 of VYXH01001403.1, read as the reverse complement.
AGTTTTAAAACAGTTTCTGTCATCAGACTGAGTGTGGTTCCTGCAATATATTATACTCTGGAATCATCTTTCATTTTGCCATCAATACCTGACCTGACCCGGTATGCAGTTTGCGATATTTAGCACAGAAATTTGGTTTGCCCTCAGTACATATGAAGTTGGTTACCTCCATGAGAAAATACCGTGACAAACAGGGAAGCGCTGGAAGTAGCAGTTCATAGGTTTGGGGACTTTAAGACTATCTTATAAGTAGTCACTGACAAGTTCTCTCTTTTTTGGCTCATCCCCTTGTAGAACACAGATAACAGTACATATGTTTTACCTTACTGAATTTTCCAAGGATTAGTTAGTGGGGTTTTTTATGTGTACACTTTGACTTTTGTGGACTGTATTTAGCAATGGGATCATAGCAGCATAATTCCTTGTAACCGCAGGGGAACTGTGACTTCTGCACGGTGGGGATGTATGCTCTGTATTACAGCACATGCAGAGACCCAGCTGCTCCGTGCAGCACACCACTCACAGGCATAGCAGTAGCTGTACAGCTGAAATATTGTCTTACCCTTCCATTAAGTTTAAACCAGAGAAAAAAAAAAAAAGGACTTAACTTCCTGCCATGACATCACTGTGGAATATTTAAACCATACACATCTTCTCATTTTAAAGTCAACTTTCGCCTGCTGTTTGAATGCAGTCTCTTTTATTTTGCTAAAATATCTGAGGACAGGCAAATGTGCTAAAATATCTGAGGACAGGCAAATGTTCAGACAGTGCTTGTTACTAATCCATTCCTTGCACCAATTCTTAGCCACATACACAGCTAGAAACACCCTATAGCAGAATCTCTTCTCTGTATATATATAGAATCACAGAATCATAGACTGGTTTGAGCTGGAAGGGATCTTAAAGATCATCTAGTTCCAACACCCCTGCCATGGACAAGGACACCTTCCACTAGACCAGATTGCTCAAAGCCTCATCCAACCTGGCCTTGAACACTTCCAGGGATGGGGCCTCCACAAATTCCCTGGGCAACTCATGCCATTGTCTCACCACCCTCATAGTGAAAAATTTCTTCCTGAGATCTAATCTAAATCTACCTTTCTCCAGTTTGAAGCCGTTACCCCTCGTCCTATCACTATACGCCCTTGTAAAAAGTCCCTCTCCAGCTTTCTTGTAGGCCCCTTTCAGATACTGGAAGGAGAGAGTGCCAGGCTTACAGTGCCAGTTCAGAGGCTGACAACTGGAGTGCCTTGAAGCTCAATAGATAGGTGCCCCAGGCCTCCATTTCACCAAAGTGTCATATTTTAACCACAGCCTTTTTTTCCCCACCAGTAGACTCTCGTGTCTCTGTGCCAGTCCGGCAGCTGCCACCTACGTGCCATGGGGCTGGCAGTGCTGCCCGGGTGCTCCCACACCAGTCTGAAGCCATCACTCCCACTGCCCGGCATCTGGACCAGCGCAGGAGGAAGCCTTCGGCAGTCCCGTTCGCATTTGCAGCTCAACAGCTGTTCCTTGTCTCCTCCAGGAGAAGGGCAGTGGGCCAGATTTGCCTGTGGTCAAGGCAGCTGGTTGGACCATGCTGACCTAAACCTCAAATGCCTTCATAGACCAGCCAAATCCTTAGCAGCCACATCCTGCTCTTAAACAGGACAAGGAGCATGGAGAATGGTTGCAAACCATTCTGAGCTACTCTGTGGGAGGTGTATTCCAGCAGGGTGGGAGCTCAGAGGGCCTTTAAAAGCAAGCACTGAGATGCTTAAATGCTTAAAGGTAAGCGCTGAGATGAGCAATTTTGTTCCTACCGGTGCAAATTAGAACACTTACTTCACTGCTTTGCTGGAGAAACTGAGGCCCGTATAAAATAATCTTAGCCAGTCAGTTCCGGAGCTACTCAGAGAAAAGTCCATTTTAGAAAAAATGCAAACAAAACTAAATCTCAACAGTAGTATGCATACTGTCAAAGCAACACTCCATGAAAGGCTTGTGGCAAGATCTGTGATATTTAAATTATAATAATAAATGCTAACATGAAATTCATGTTTGTCCCATAGCTACAACCAAGGTGTAGTGGGGTATCAGGGCAGTGCCTGTGCACTGTGCCCACCGCACTTCAGCCACCAGCTCCTGGGGTGGTCCAGGAGCTCCCCAGATCTCCCCCCATTGTCTGGGCTGGTCTGGGACAGGGAGTCACCCCACAGCACAGCACAACGCTCCACTCATCGCTGTGGGACCCCTCCAGGGGGAAATCTAGGAAGGACCAGAAATCCCCCTGAGCAGCCCCTGCTGCGCACAGGCCAGGCACTAGTTGCACGTTCGGCATGCCCAGGTGGAGAACCAGCAGTCCCAGCAGCTGCCCCGAGCCCTCCTGCCTGCAGAGCTGACCAAACCGCGCACAGAGAACTACAAATGGTCACTAGAAACTGCTTCCGACAGATGCTCGCACGGGACAGCCTTTTGTACGTAGCTAGTATAGTCAGGAGATGCTTTGCTCACAGTGTAAGATAATCAACAGAAACAGCTCGTGCCGTTGCCAGAGCGGTCCCATGGGACCACAGCCCAGCTGGATACCAGCGTGCAACAGAAGAGCAGCCTGGAGAGTCTCACCTGACCCAGCTGAAGCCGCTGTTGCAAGGACCCTTGCAGAGGAGGCTCCCACCACCGTGCAGACAGCGACCGACCAGCCATCCTGTTGGAGAGGTCTGTTTCCCCACACCAGTGTCACCTGTAAAATGGATCCCAGTGAGTCAAGGTTGTTTTTTTTTTTTTTTTCTTCCCAACAAACACTTTTTCTACAAGCGTCTGCACAACGGGCAGAAAATAGGGGTGCTGAAAGTTTGTGGTTTCGGAACTAAGCGTTAGGCATCACAATGCAGCCCAGAAAGCCCGTTCCTTCATGCCTGTTGCACGGCAGGTGGGGTTCAGGGCTGCAACCCTTCTCAGCACTGTGTCAGCACTCACAAAGATAAGGTTTACTGCTAAAGGTCACGGAGAAATAAGCCAAACAGTTCTTCTTTCCCCTTTTCATTTACCCAGGAAAAAAACCACAGTGGCTTCCAATCAAGAGTGGGATGAGATTCACTGTTTTTACAATCTTACATTTTCCCCTCTGAATTGCTAGTTCCTTTTCTCCCTGCACTAGTTTTAGCACATGATGTGCAGATGTTGCCCCTCCACTTGCTTATCTTCCTTAAATGATTATTTTGTAATTCTCCTTAATAACAATATCTGTTCCGGGACAGTTAGCATACGACTCTAGAAGAAGAAAAGACCTCAGTTTGATGGATCTCATCATTATTTAAGTGCAAATGCGTGCTGCATATCAACCACGTGACTCTTCTCAGATACGAGCTAACAAAGGTCAAGCTGTACTATTCCTGCTATATTTTTCTTGGACACTTGTTCTTCCTAGATAGCAGTGGGAAGCTGTCTCGTAATTGCTTATATATTCTGTAAACATGGCAAATTTCTCTGCGATCCTGAGTGCTGCCTGAAACGAAACATATAATTGAATTTTGAAATGACGGTTGCAGTGGCATGAATCCAGTGATTTCTGGGAACTGGAAGGCATCAAGGAAGAAACACATCGATGAAAAGAAAAAAAAATACTGCCATCAAGAGTTCAGCTAGACATGCCCTTCCGCCTAATTGCTTGCTGAAGGTATAAATCCTAGTCCTCAGGAGAGTTATCAGAATGATAACCTTGGAGACTGAAAGCCATTAACTGATAAATCAGACATTCGGGCTCCATGCTGGGGAAATCCTTGGGATTACCGCCATCTTTGCCAGCAGTCAAAATGTACTGGGTTGCCTTATACAGGCAGAGGTGAGACTTGCGTTACCTTGGGAGCACCAAGAGCAGCTGTCTGTGGCCAGATGTCAGCTCAGGATAGACGTCCGGGTGTTTACCCAGCTTCATTCGGGACGCTGCAGGTTGCAGTGAGTTCTGGACCGCAACGGCTGCACTGCTAGCAAACGGTGACGGAGCTGGCTGGCTCACAGCTAGCTCCTGCAGCTGCACCCGCTACCTTTATANAGTAACAAAGTTGGCTGGGCTTGGGTGTTACAGCAGTAAGTGTCAGCAGGAGCCTCTCTGCATCCCATTCCTTGGCATCAACTATAAACATGGGTCTGATCACTCTGAGAGCCAACAGTTTCTGCACAACATGCTGGGAATTTCAGTAGTTAGAAGAAGCCTAGCTAAAAAGCAAAGTTACTGAACAAAATTGGTCCTGTTTTACCTCAAACCAGGACAATTAATATGACTAGAAGTGCCTTTTCAAACTTAAAGCAAAGTTCTGTCCCAATATAGGGCAAAAAAGTATAAAGCTAGCCTGGAGTTGGTGAAAACATCCTCCCTGGAAATACCCCGTGGGGACGATAACAAGGGCAAGGTTTAGCCTTTCCTCTTCCATCCGTTCTTTTTTTTTTTTTAACGACAGCCACTATGGAAGAAAAAGAGTTCTGAGCAGTTTGTATCACAGCAACATGAGGGGGGAGCAGGGGGACTTCAGCCTACGTGGAGGTTTCCTTTATCGCCAGCTGTTATCGGTGAACCAGGAGCAGCGATGCGGTGATAAAACCCCAAGGCAGCCTTTATGGGGAGCACGCCCCGAGGAACCAGGCAGACTAAAGAAACCAGCCTGGTAAATTTAAACCATTTACAGAAGGTTTCCAGGGAACCCAGAGGAAAATCAAATCCCCGCATAATTCACTGAGTCAGAATCACGCTACTGAAAACGTGAAACCCCCCCAAAAACCTCTTTTCAGTCAAAACCCCCACGTTTTCGGCTTTTAAGCTCTGAAACAAAATACTTGAGAGGAACAAGGCAATTGTTAACAACAGCTCTAGCAGGTAACAACTGAAAAAACATCTCTCTGCTTCAAACGAGCTGAGACCAAAACCTGGCACATGTGCTTTTTCCAGTACACCACAGAGGCGGCTGAACAGAATTATTCCTGTGGTGCTTTCCCCTTGTCTGTAGGGAAAGTGAGAAGAGAATCATTAAACATTACGAATGCAATAGCTTAAGAGGTCTTTGGGTTAGCGTGATCCTGTGCATGGGAATAAGGTGACTCATTCGCAGTGGATTTGCTGCATGTGGAAAGAACGGAGCCTGGGAAACGTGTAAATATAACTCACTAGGATTTGTTTCTATTAGCAGCTTGCCATTTCTGCTTTACCTCTGCTGCTTGTCTTTTACACTGAGCTGCTGGTATTGCAACCGTCCACTAACTGGGTGTGCAATCCCCTCTTGTCATGGATTTTGTGTTGGCATGACCACAGCCTTGCCATTACCCAGCCCAAAAGAGAGCATGAAGCCCAAACTGGTTGAAGCCCTGCGTACACTGAAGTGCTGGGAACGTGAAATGTGAGAAAAGAGAGTGACGTACCATCGGGCTGTTGGTTACAATTCTCACTATCTGCTGATGCCGTTTCTTATTTACTTTTCACCAACAAGCTCTGCTTATGAATAATACCCTGCAGCAATAAGTTCTGGACAATCAACAAAAAAATTATAATCTCTGCCCAGAAGAACATATAAATTAAATGATAAGCTCTAAAAGAGCTCTTTTTTTACACAGGCTTCCAAAATCTTTATTTATTTTTCTCAAGCCTAAAAAATAAAGTCTTCTTTCGTTCATTTCTGCAGTGGACGAGAAACTTTCTGCTTCTTGGTTTTTGGTTTTTTTTTTTTTTTTTTTTTTTCCCCCTGGGGTTTTTTTTTTTTTTTTTGTAAACATCTATTTTTTTTTTTTTCCCCCTAGGTGTTTTCTTTTTCTTTTAGGAAACTACTACTTTCTTCATCTTGTTTAACAGTTTAGTCTAAAATGTTATATTTCCTCAAATGATTCTTTCTTCCATTTCTTGCCTCACAGACTTGCCTCTGACCAACGTTTTAAATCACCGTTCTGTGGCTGCAAGCTCATGTGACCAGGAAATAAAGCTCTGGTTGCCCAATATAATTCACTATAGGCTCACAAGCTTACCGTAGCATTTTCCTGTAACACTCTAGTCTCCTTTCTTTCTTGCAGTTACTGTCATACCTATATTTGTCCAACTCTAGGTAGCTGCTGGCAGTTTCACAGTTCCAGTGCTCCTGGGATAGGAAGCAGGGATAAACTGAAGGAATAAAGACTAGACTATTTACCATATTCTTCATATCAGGGGAAAAAAAAAAAAAAACCCTCTAGGCAGCATAGTCCTGTGTTTAAAGCATCAGCTAGGAAAGACAGAGCTTCAGTAAACATCCAGCACAAAAAAATGAACGAAAAATATCGGGTTGAGATCATATCATTCTTCTCATAGCAATGAGAAACCCTCATGTTCAGTTTTCCCAGCATGTGTCCCTGGCCCAGTTGTGGCAGCTTCCACTAGTCAGGGATTGCAAAGCATTTTCGCTTTAAAGGTCAGCTGTTTCAGGGGCTTGAACTCAGTTTGCCCTGAAATTTGGTATGCATTGTTCGGCATGCTGGGGGTAGGGTGAGTCTGCCCAATATCAGGCGTTTGGCTAAAAGAGCCTTCAAAGACATATATCCCCAAACTCTTTTTTTTTTTTTT
>VYXH01001403.1:34990-59226 GCA_013397275.1 Burhinus bistriatus | reverse complement strand
TTTTTTTTTTTTTTTTCCTTAAGCTTGACAAATTACAGCAATTTTGGTGCGTGCAGGCTCAGTGATCTTGCTCAGGCCCCCAAAGAGCATCCCCACCTCCTGCAGAGCTCTCGCTCTCTGGGCAGGGCAGGGCGGCACCGCTGCAACCGATAGTCACAAAAGGGCTTTGTAGCTCTGAGTGTCAGAGCCAAAAAACTAGCATTATATAGCATAGCTGGGGAGACGAGAGTCAAAAAACTTTCTACTTCATCGGTTCGCGCCTGAATACCTGTCATCTTTATACAGCACCGCATAAAAGTGGCCGCAGGCAAAGACCTTTACACAGAAACTTCTCATCTCAGTGCGATTTTTACACTTTGATGTGTGCAGGCATACAATAAAATATGTCTTTTCGTCAATAAGATAACCCCGCTATTGCTACTTTGTACTCCCTGCCTTATTTTGCAGGAAACGTTTGGTCTGTTTGCATCTGTTTATGGAAAGAGAACAAGCATTTCAAGGCAAAGAGAAAAAAGAACGGCAAACTGGGAAAATGCTTTCTCTGTCAGCACTACAGTATTAATAGCGCTTGCCGTTTCGCTCAGCAATAAATAACAAGCCATTCCTTCCTTAAAAAAAGGCAGCAAGAACACACCCTTAGCCAAAACCATCCCGAGCAGAAAGGCCAAGTTTCCATAAGTGCAAGTCTACATTAATTATACGTCTAAACAGTCCATGGCATTTCCAGAAAGCAACTGATCTCTTTCAGAGCTGTTACTTTTAAAAGGTATTTTCAGCACTTGGCAGAGTTGATCAGCAACACAACCGCTGTTCCTAAGCAGATCCCTTTTCGGTGGGACTGGGAATGCTGAAACACGGGGAACGGGGAAGGGGCAGGTCCCACGCACAAGGCACCCGGCTCAAGTTCAGTTTCCTCTCAAATAAACCAATTCTGCCTCGAATCTCTGGTCGCACTAGTTCGTAGAGAGAAGCTCAATTAGTTCTTGCTAATTCGTAGCTGCGAGATATTACTACTCAAGCTTCCCGTGGGTTAAGTTTCTTGTTAAATCCATATTTAGTTACAGAACGCCTGTCTAGCAAACTCGCTGATCTAGCTTAGCTCTTTCCTCTGGAAAGTCTGACATGTGAAGCAGTTCTGTAAAAAGTTAAAGAGGCAGTATCGAATGTACTTGCAAAAATATATATATTTTTTTTTATATTTGTGTTTACCATCTGTTGCTAATGGAATAGAATTTTAGGAGCCTGTAAATGATCTCTTCCTTTACAGATCTGGCCCATCCTTCAGCAAGTTGGTTACCTGAGAGTTTAACTCCAAGGAAGTGCTCTAAGTTAAGTACAAACTTGGTATTATTTTTCCTTGTGTTGTTTTTTTTTTTCTTCCCACTGCACAAACATGTATCAATTTCTTTTGCAAAATAAGAAGAAAATCCCTTTTAATTATTGAATTTTCTACAAAAGTGTATTAAAAATTACCATGTGAGAGTAATACATGCTTGTGCAATCACACCTGAGGTGTGGTGGAGTTCACAACCTTTTTTCTGTTCTTCCTCAGACAGCGCGTGAGATTTCCTCCTGTTTGCCTGGATCAGAACGTATTGATTCCCTTTGCAGATTGGAGCGGTTAACCAGTGTAAGCAGCTGCTTCTGAAGAGAATTAAGTTTAATCACAGGGTCTAAACTAATTTGCACTCGTTGTATTTCTAGCATGCCATGGCTAAGATTTTTGCTTGATGAAAAATCGGACAGAAAGAAAATATTATTTGGAAGATGGCAACAGCTTTTAATGTAGATGAGTGATTTTGTGGCAGCCCTTTAGGCTGGGAAAGTGCTGCCGGTGTCACACTAACCCTAGGCAGGTCTGATCCAGAACAGTTTCCACATCACCAAAAGGCCCAATAGCAGCTGATGGGATTTTATCAAATTATTATACTAATCACTATATACTATTAATAACTGAAGTTGCAGTGGCGTTCTCATCTTTGCTTTCACTGCCACGCTGAACGGATAGTGGAGGAGAAATAAAGCAGCGGTGGTGTGATGAGATTAAGATATCTCAATGCTGAGCAAAGGATGCAGCCTGGTTCCTGGCTTTTATGCCTGTGCTTAGCTTGAGCGTAGATCTGCCTAAATACCTGTTGCTCAGGAAGACGCTTCTGATCCTGCAAGTTACCAGAAGGCAAGTTAAAAAGAAGTGGGAAACCATGGCGTTATCTCTTCTACCCATACCGCCTTCCCTGCTGGGTTCACTGAGCATCACGGGCATAAAGGCTGCGCTGCTGAGTCTCCTCCTCCTCCTCCTCCTCTGAAACAAGAACGTGATTAATCACCTCCAGTGTCTTTAGACTGCCTGCCTTGGCCGAGAGCCCAGGGGAGGGGGAACACTGGTCCCCAAACGGTGTGGCAGGAGGCTGTGCCCAGCGCTGCTGCCGGCAGCCCACGTCAGCAGCCTTGGGACAAGGGGGGCAGCAGCTCTGCAATGCCCGGGCGGGCTAAAGATGGCCTGGGGGCCAGCGATGGCCTGGGGGCCAGCATCTCTGTTACCACCCTGAGCAGTCACAGGCATCTATCGCTGTGTCCTGTGCCGCAGCAACAGACTCGCACGCAGCTGCCAGACTTTATTAAAAAAAAATAAATAATAAAAGGTGCTAATATAACAGATGCAGTTTTTCTTGGGATTTTTTGTTATTGTCGTTGTTTTTAAACTAGTTCTAGATTAGATTACAGTGAAATATTTCCCCAGATTACAGCCATGCGCATCAGTTTTTCCCTCTACTTGCAAAGAGATGGTTGTTTTCCTTATTTCAAGGATGAAAATCTTGCATTCCTATAGCTGTGTGTATATGTGCTGTCACCAATAAATACTGGGTTTGGTGCTGAAAGACTATTATTTTTCCCAGACTACAAAAGGTACTGCATAGGACAAACAGTTGTTTACGTTCCTTGATACTTATATTAACTCATAGTTTACTGAGTGCTGTCTCCCTCACCTGATCTTGCAGGGGTTTGCAGGTGGAAAAGTTTGAGAGCCTGTTCTGCCTGCTCAGGGCAAGTGGTGGAGACAGCACGAGTCAGGAATCCCTCACTTTTCCCTAACTTGACATTTTCCTGGCTGTAGCCATTGATTTGCTCTATACCCACGTACAAGCGACTTAATTTTGTGTACTATGTATATTTTGAGAGCTCACAGGTGCTTCTTAGCACCTTACAGGACAAGTCTTTGTAGGACCACAGTTTCTCTCATGCTCTTGAAACTCACGCCCTAATGTAAAAATTCAGATTATAAGTATCAAGGTATGAGGAGACCATATGGGATGAAATACATCTCGATCAGAAACTACAGGGGTCTCACCTTGTGGAGTCCGGTTTCGGGGACAGAGACCGTCTCTAGTGCTGTCTTAGCTCATGGACATAGTTGGTTCTTCTGGATATAACTGGCATTCAAATAAAGAATAATAGTTGTGCTATACTATCCATAGGGTAATTCAGACAGGAATTCAAACACAAATATGTGAACACAGGAACAGAATCAGACAAAAGTATCTAATAAAGACTGGGCCTGAAATGCTTCGTTAGAGTGTCTCGGTTTCAGCTCGTTTTCACTGAAACCAAGACAGGGGTTTGTGGCTCCCCAGAAGAGCGGTTCCCCATTGCTATGGCAATTAATTCCCGGTTAAGATGCAGACATTACAAGCAAACATTACTCATTAGCAACAAAATAGTATGAGAATGACTACTCCCAGTGAGCAGCTGGAAGAGTTGCTCTGCTAAAAAAAGAATTGGATTTGGTTTTATTTAACTAAAGCTAAACTTTGAGGAAAACATAATTTCCTGCAGGCTTGAAACCTGGCTTCTCAGGGAGCTCCGGAAGGGAATTTCGGATCCCCAAGGCTGGCCCTTGGCTGCTGGAGGGGCCGAGGCACGTCATCCTTTCCATAACCTGACTGTGCACCTTCTTTTGCCGGATACAGCTATCAAAGACCGGCACCTCAAAATAACTTATGAAAAATTTTATGGGAGATCAGGTTTTATTGAATCAACCCTCATGTAAGAAACCATCTACGTCTACTAAAAGACCACCCTTCAAAGGCAACCTGGTTTTTGGTCAGTTCCCAGAGTTGCTGGTTAAAGCACATCCACGTGCTGGCTCTGCTCCCACTGCCCAGACCTCTCCCTGATGCCCAAGGACTGGGCACCAATTATGTTCCCATTTCAAAGGCCAAAATAGCACTTAAATCTTGCCTAATGCTTATGCTGGTCTTCTTCATAGGGCGAATTTCATGCTAAGGATCCAATACTTGTACAAAAAACTTGTTTCTTGAGTATCAGATTACACCCATACATAAAAGGAAAAGCCTTTGGATTAAAGACAATGATATCATTAGTTAACACAGCTTTAGGATTAGAGTGGAACTAAATCCATGTGCATCTCAGTTGCATTGGTTTTCCATTTCCAATATTTCTAACCTGAGGAGAACTAGACCTCATTTAGGGCTTTTGTGATAAAATACCTAGAAAATTCTGCTTTACTTATGAAATTCTGATGGTTCCGATTTCTGACTGGGCCATTTTGTTTGTTAGTTTTCTTCATACATTGCAGGTAAAAAAAAAAAAAGTTTAGAGGAAAAGCATTATCTTACAAAAGAGTGAAAATTAAACTCAGTGTCACCTTAAACCGATGAATACAGCAGCCAGATCGATATACTAAACTATCAAGTATTTTTACACCTTTACAGTAAGACTGCTACACTATATAGCATTCTTTGATAGCAGCTGTTCCAATAGCCATCTAGAACATTAAAAAATGAGTTAGAGAAACTATAATATGAAGGTCTTGCGGTTTACAAATGCATCTTTTGGTGCCAGTAATGACTATTCCACAATCCCAAATGTGTTACGGTAGTGGTTGCCAGTTGCCATCAAAGCATCGCACAGAAATCAGAAAACATTAGCTTGCATATACATCTTTGAACTTACATGACACAGTTCATGCAAACTTTTATCTAATACTAACTTGCCAGAAAACAAAATCATAACCAAGATTTAAATAGTGAATTGGACCACAAAAGAATTACTAGGGGTAGTTCATCCTTTGGAAACAGATGGAATACGTAGCTCACATATTACTGCATTCCTTGAAGGTAGACGTAACATTTCAGATTTGCGTTAGGTCTTTATGTAGTATTGACCCATTTAGCTAGACTGATGTATGTCTTTAATACTCTAATGTACATTAATGATTTTCTGATAAAAACTAAAACACCTCTTATTTTTTCATGGTTTATTCATTGCCTGTACAGATAAAAGATACATCACTGATGTGCTTTATCTACTAAAAAGGCAGCCCCCTGCCTCTCTTTCCTAAGATGATGCAGATCAGTTTTTGCAGAGTTCATTACTGTGAAGCCTTCATTTCAGCAGGAGGTAGCGTGACCACTAACTTAATAAATGTATGAAGAAAGACTTATGGCAAAACTCTTTCCTTATACTATGCAGTTCAGTTCACAATAAAAAGGGAAAGAAGAAAGAACACACTTTCATTGTCAGGGAAGCAGTTAAAATTCTCATGAATTCATTCTCCTTAAATTTTAAGCTAAGTTAGAAGTTTCAATTGAGCTGAAAACTGAAATTCAAACCCAAATGAAATTATCAAAAGATTGTAATTTTTCACGATCCCTGAAAAACCTCTTGCATGCCCTAAGCAGAGTTAGAAAACTGGAAAAATTTTGGGATTCACAACGAAAAGATTAAGTATTGCAGGATCTAAACAAACTTACGAGGTTGACAGTTTTCAACTACAAATAGCATTTTTGTCAATGTCTGATGTTCTTCTTGGTTTGTTTATGTCTCCAGCATAGTCACCCTGTCTCAACTATGTCAAAAAAACCCGTACTGTATTGTTAGGATTTCATAATTTGTTATTTCAAGCAAATGCTTATTTATGATTTTAGGGCTAAAATCTTACCCCTGAAGTCATCAACAAACCCTACATAACTCAAGATAAGTCTCTCTTTCCAGAAATACTTAAGCATTACGAAGGGGTAGTAGCAGGTCCACAAGTGCTTGTATTGTAATAAAATAAGAATATCTACCTTGAACAAGGTAACTTACTGAGTTCTTCCAGAACTGTTCTTGGAACTAACTTCATTTAATGTTTTCATTGCTGATTTTGGCACAAAGACCTGGCGGATGTTAACAAAATACGATGTGCCCAAAAACTGGGAGGCATAATCAATATGAGGAGGATAAAGAAGAATTTATAACATGCATATTGAAATAGAAACAGAATGAATTTTGGCAAAAAAGTGTACTCTGGAACTGAGAGCAAATATTTCTGCCTTAAGCTTGGAACTCAGCAAATTAAATGGCAGAAGAGGAGAAAAAGCTTTGGCTATCTGTTGATCACAGGGTAACTAAACCACTCTAATGCAGCTGTGGAAGAATCCGAGTGGAGCTTAGTGTATTTCAACTAAGATATTTTGGACAGAGATAAATAAGTATTAGCGTGATTGTTAAAGTATTAGTTGGATTGTATCTTGAAGTGAGTTAACAGAAATTTCCTGTTAAAACAAGATTATTTCAAATTAAAAAAAAAAAAAAGAGCATAAGAACAGAAAAATCTGTTTTATGACAGAGGCTGGAAGACACTAGCTGTGTTAATCCTCCTAAAATGAAGCCTGGGAAGCAATAAAGCTGCTTTCCATAAATACACTATGAGCTAAACTTTAGGAACATATGAGAACCATTTAAGCTAAACAACTATATATACACACATACATATAGCAAATAGATACAAACTGGATGGAAGTGAGCCGTCAAAGAAGAAAAGTTCTTGAACACCCTCCCAGTAAAACACCACGGACCAAGGATTGAAACAATTCAGAAACGAAGGTTGAGCAACTCATGAGAAGAGTTCTATGCCACGGTTATCCCTTGAAATATAGAGCTGGTTTCCGCGAGCCAGAGGGCTGACGGTGAGTGTGGTCCAGGTTCTTGCTGAGCTCATCCAGCTCATTTTGACGAGTGGAGGAAAAGCCCAGGAACCGACCAGCACAACGCAACGACGCTGGATGGCTCATGGTGGGCACTCATCAGAGGAGCGACGGTCACCAAGACATGTGGAGAAACCAGAGCAGAACAGGGGATAAATGGCAACGGTTAATACTTCTGAATACCCTCATACTGCTGGGGGGGAATAGCGCCACACGGACTGGCACCTGCAAGGGGGACAGGAAGAGCCTGGATGGGAAGGCAAGTTACAGCTAGCCAGAAAACCAACTGGAAAATTATGTCTGTCACTTGTGCATTTCTTATTTTCCAACTGCTTGACTTGAAAACCTGGACTTCATCTTGAAAATACATGCACTTGAAAAACCAGATGTAAGTTTTCTCACACTGGACACTTCAATATATTCTGTAAGTTGTGTTGTCATACTTTAAATTAATTAAAATCCAACTGTAAACACTCAGTGTCTTCTATGAAAACCCTCTCACAAATGTTTCATTTCCAGTTGAACAAACATTTAATTTAAGGATGCATTAACAACCTGAACACTAAAGCTTCACAACATTTAAAGTATTTTCACAGTAAAACAGTCCCTGTATCCTTATGTGTATTTTTTCCTAGGCTGACTTTGCAGGAAACCATACTGAGCCTCAGCATACATTATCATAGCTGAAGTACGTATACCACAAACACACGATGTCTAATTTAACTGATGGCAGTAATGGCTTGGTAATCATAGAATCATAGAATGGTTAGAGTTGGAAGGGATCTTAAAGATAGTCTCTTTCCAACCCCCTTGCCATGGGCAAGGACACCTCCCACTAGACCAGGTTGCTCAAAGCCCCATCCAACCTGGCCTTGTACACCTCCAGGGATGGGGCATCCACAGCTTCCCTGGACAACCTGTTCCATTGTCTCACCGCCCTCACAGCCAAGAATTTCTTCCTAATACCTAAATCTGAGTCCTCTTCCAGTTTAAAACCATTACCCCTCGTCCTATCACTACACTCCCTAATAGAGAGTCCCTCTCCACCTTTCCTGTGGGCCCCCTTTAAGTACTGAAAGACTGCTATAAGGTCTCCCCAGAGCCTTCTTTTGTCCAGGCTGAACAACCCCAGATCTCTTAGCCTGTCTTCATTGGAGAGATGCTCCAGCCCTCTTACTTACATGGTCAGTATAGTGAGATAAGTCACTTGTCTTCAGGAAAATCCTGTTGTTTATTCTTATTTTTTAATATAGAAAAATACTGGAGGAATCTGTTTCTCTGCTACCTTCTGAAAGACCATGCCATCCCTTCTATATACATACCTCATCCTCTCTTCTACTTTTTTCCCTCCTATGTTCATTTGCCACGCAAGACAAGCATTTGTGTAGTTCTGTTCCAGATGTTTGGTCAAAATTTGGTACATCCATCATGACTGCTAGTAAAACCTCTCAATTAAAAATGTAGCTTGAGTCTAGACATGTAAACAGTTTCATATTTGTACTTGTGGAGGCCAGATTAGCTGGAAACTGGTCAAAAAGAGCCTGGCAAACACCTTCCCCACCATACTTTAAGGTGAAAGAAATTATTTTTCAGGTAGCATGTTGTTTTTTGAAAGTTGAATGTGTACCTGAGAGAGATTCTGTGTTTGCAGTGCAACAGGAGCGGAGTCCAGGGCTGGGCATAGTCTGCATCAACTTGATCCAAGCCACGTCCAGCACCTCAGATTCGGTGTGCGCTGTGACAGCCGCCAGCAACATTGTTGAAAGGCGTAAGGAGTGTGATTGCAAAGATATCATAGCATAGGATACCTAGAGCACAAAATCATTTGACAACTAAAACATTTGGAAGGATTGGTATCTACACTCTCTTCTGGTCTGAACTGAAGAGCAATCTTAGAATTATAGAATCATAGAATCGTTATGGTTGGAAGAGACCTTTAAGATCAAGTCCAACCATTAACCTAGCACTGCCAAGTTACCACTAAACCATGTCCCTCAGCACCGTGTCTACCCATATTTTAAAGACCTTCAGGAATGGCAATTCAACCACTTCCCTGGGCAGCCTGTTCCAATGTTTGATAACCCTTTCTGTGAAGAAATTTTCGTTAATATCCAATCTAAACGTACCCTGGTGCTACTTGAGGCTGTTTCCTCTTGTCCTGTCGCTTGTTACTTGGGAGAAGAGATGGATCCCCACCTCTCTACAGCCCCCTTTCAGGTAGTTGTAAAGAGTGATAAGGTCTGCCCTCAGACTCCTTTGCTCCAGGCTAAACAACCCCGGTTCCCTCAACTGCTCCTCATAAGACTTGAGAAATCTTGAGAAAGCTGCTGAAGTGGGTAAATACAGACACCCCTCCCCGGCCCCCCTCAACCGGAGTCACACGTTGCAGCTGGAGCAGTCGTGCATTGAGTAAAACAGACAAAGACGACGTTAACCTGGCAAGCCAAGCAGGAGGTAACTACTTACTAGTATACTACTAAGGTAACTACTTATTACCATTATTATTCATCTCAGACCCCAGGTTTAGAAGATGCTGCAGCTGAGGAGGTGACCGTGCATCCCTTGGCAGGTCCCTCAGCAGAAGGGATGGCAGGGGCAGCTCGTGGGGGCTCAGCTGGGGAGGGCACACGAGACACGGCCAAAACCTGCTGCCTGGAAGCAACCAGGGAAGCTTCAAGAAGAGGGGATATGGCAGTAGCTAACATCACCATTGGTGGCAAGAGCTGAGACCATGAAGGAAGGTCTGAGTGTAACACATGGATTCTTCAATGTACCTGCTGTGCTGAGCGTGCTGGAGCAGGAATTCGCCTGCCGAGGACAGGAGGAGATGGCTTGACCCAGAAGGAAGGAAACAGATGGTACCTGGAAAAGTTGTTGTAATCTTCCTAAATAGCTGCCTCGTAATACAGCTAATGCTGGCACAGCTCCCATTGACACGCTGGCTGCTGACCAAGCCACTTCAGCCTTGTTGTCCATACGTGGTTCTTTGAGGATGTCCAAGTGCAAGCCAGTTTCTGCCTGTCCAGCTAAGTCTTTTCATGGGGAGACACAGAGCACAGACGGATCTGCAGGAGTTCTGAGCAGATTTGGGAGTTCTCACTCTGTTCTCCCTGTCCTCTGTGTGTTGCTTGAACAGCTTTTTTCCCTGGCATCGTCTTTGTACCCCTTGAAATCTCCACTTGGGACTGAGCATGTAGGTCCAAAAGGGCAACCGTGACCTGACTGTCTGCAATGGGCAGGGCATAACCTCGTAGACCCTGTGTCCACAACCACCAAAAGGGGAACAGCTAGGAAAGTTTAACTCCAAAGCTCTTAGAAACATATAGATAATATATTAGGGATTTATATGTAACATATAACATATAAACCCCACCTCACCATCAGCTCTCCAAGTTTTCCTGCCTTCCACAAGTGACTCTAGCTCCGTACACAGTTCCCTATCTTTCCCAAGAGTGACTGAACAATCCTGCATTACTCCTTTCCCACCGTGATTTTGTCTCCCTGGCAGAAAAGTCAATGTCCTTGGCTGAAATTATTAAAAAAATCAAATTATTTTGATTTGGCCTTGTGTGCCAATAATTAGGAATTTGGGTTCTTGTTTGATTAAGCTTGTTTGCAGCTATGAAAAGGTAGGACTGTAACTATTAACACTTTATTGCAAGCTACTTTCTGTAAAAAAACGTAGACTGTTTTTGTCTGTCTAGTTGGCTTAATTCATTGATTGCTTAAAAAGCTCTAACTATAACTAAAATTATATGTAAGCTTCACCAATAGAGCCAACTGGCTAAAATCCTTTGGTTGCTCCTTGTTGAAACATCTAGTTAACATAACTGGTTACAAAATTTTGTATGTGTACTTGCGCAGATGTGGTTTTAGGTAATTTGTAGATTGCATGATTTTAGATGAAGTAAGTTAATCTATGATGTCTAGACTTTCTTTCCCGCATGACTCCAGTATAGAAGGTTTTGACCAGCACTGTCCCAACCTGCGTAATTTATACATCTGTAGAGTATTTTCACTGTACACAGGCCAAATTCCTGTGTAGACTGGTCTCTGCCAAAGAACTTTTCCAGTCACTCTTGTTTGATCAGTCAAGCCGTGATTCTAACACTGATTCCCTTATTACTACAAAACAACAGGAACCAAGCACAAATTTGCTGGACAATGTTTTGTTCATCTACAGTGTAATAAAATCATTTGGTATTTCTTATTATTGTTGTTCTTTCTGTAAAAGAAATGTTTGGGTTTTTTGTTTGGCTTTTTTTTTTTTAAATTTGCACTTAAAAGTAATTTAATTGTCAAGCTATTTCTTGGTGCTAGAAGAACAAATCTGCTTCATTTCTCAGTAGTTCTTTACTGCCTTTAGATTTCTTGCAAAGACATTTCCTGGCTGTTGAGATAATAAAATTACACCTAAATATATAGAACATAAGATTAATCTTTGCACAAACAGTCTGAAATGTACTGCCAAAAATAACCAGGCTTAAAAGATACTTACAAAAACTATTTTAAAATAAAATATTGATGATAATGCAAGTCTAATATTTACTGTCATCTCACCTATAGATTTTGCCCTCATTTGGAGAAAAAAAAAATAAAAAGCTATGAAAATGTTTTATTCAGTGTGAAACTGATTGGCTTTGTGGAAAGGACCAGAACTAGTACCCTGGATTTGCTTTAGCCTGCAACTTTGTGCGATTTGATTTTACCTTGGTTACGCCAGCCTCCCAGACCCACTTGAACAGCACAGGGACAATACTTTATGACCAAAATACAGAAAGCGTTTTATCAAAAATATGACTGAAGAAGACATCAAATGACTTTAGTCCTAGGGCTTGATCTTGACATGTTTCTTAGCAGTCCTGTTGGTGCCTATATTTATTTAGGATCCTCCTGTAGCTCATGTAGCAGTAGGATTCTTTTGGAAAACCATGGTTCACGCTGAAGGTCATTAGTGTGGGTTGTAATACTTCTTGTTATTAGAGTAACCGAACAACCAAACTTTTACTTGTGGCTGAGTGTTTTGCCAGCAAGAAAAGGAGAAAGGTAACTAACCCTCAAGTTCCTGACAATTCCAGCGTGGTGAATGCTCACTGAGACATTACGCAAGGAGAGAGAGGTGAAGTATATCTGAAAAAATGATGTATCTGCTCTCTCGTTCCTTCCCCCATCTCCAGGGCCAAGCACTGCATTCCACTCCTAACGTGCCTGGCTGCATCTTATCTACCTTTTCTGCCAAATCACCAAAGTTCCTCTGGGGTTTCGCTCACAGCTTGAGATGATGAGATACAGCAGATGTCTTTCCTGTCTTATTTCTGGTGCTGTTTCGCAGACTCAGGAGGTCTGGGTCCCACTAGCCCATTTGTGCTAACCATGTCCTACCACCCTTCCAGTCCCCAAAGGAGTCCTCCTGCAGCACGCAAGACTTGGTTATGCTTACAAATAAATATTTCCTACTTCATGATCCTTCTAACACCAACGTCGGCAGCACTGAGTGGTCCTGGAACAGGCATTTCCAGGAAAATGGGATCAGTTTCATTAGCAGCCCTCTGGGCTCGTTTGGGTTTCAGAGTGACATGTGGAAAATCCATGAAAGCATACCTGTCACTAAGAAACCTACAGAGCTGCTGCCGTGGTTTGGACAACCTGTTTCTTATGAATATTTTTTTACTAACTGATTGTACCGCTGGCGCAGTTTTCCAGCCTTACAAAGCCTAGGTACCAATCATCTCCTCCTCAAATCTGCTTGCCTTCAGGATATACGTCCGGCTCTTGGGATTCAGAAAGAGCCACCTGCATCCTGCTGTCTGAGAATGCTACGTACATATATACACGTATATATACATGTACACATACACATTTATATATATAATGTAAACCATAATATCCCTAACCAGAAGATAATCTGATAGCTCCCATTTACT
Organism: Burhinus bistriatus; assembly: GCA_013397275.1. Classification (NCBI taxonomy): domain Eukaryota; kingdom Metazoa; phylum Chordata; class Aves; order Charadriiformes; family Burhinidae; genus Burhinus; species Burhinus bistriatus. The sequence continues at coordinate 46,313 of VYXH01001403.1, read as the reverse complement.
TTATTTTTTAAAATAAAACCTGATGTAATTAAGTAATTCATGTTTATAATCACAAACATCTTGCTTCACAGCAGAGTTACAAGCCACATTTTTCGTGATATAACGCACGGAGAATAAGCCATATGTCTGCAAAACGAGGCACGTAAGTCATTATGTAGAAGTAGTATCTTTAATTTTAAACATAATTCACAAGAACTCTTGAGTACTTAATCATTCCTACGCCTTTCCTACTTGGAAGCAAAACACACTGGGGTCAGATCCAGTCACAGCCCAAGATAACGTAACTCCGATTAGTTCACTGTGATTACATTGGTGTGAACGCCTTTCAAAATCTCAAGACGAAAGCTTACACTGCAGACTGTTTCAAATCACAAACCCCACGCTACCGATGTGTGGCATGCAGGAACACGCGGTTCTTTCTCCACTGCAGCCACCCCCTCCTCCTGCATCTTCTCCCTCTCTAAAGAGATCCATGGCAATTTCCCCCTTAGGGTGAAAGCTTATCCCTCCAGGCTAGCCATAAAACCTTCCTCCTCTGGGGCAGTGAAGGTAGTTCGAAACAAAAGAGTCCTTTATTTTCCTTGGTTTCAATGATAACGTATTCCTTTGGCAGAAGGTGAAGGCAGTTTCTCCGCAGCCCCTCCAGCACACAGCTCGTCCCACCGTCCGCACACAGTGACAGAGGGAGATTTCTCCCCTCTCGCTGGAGCTCCAGCTAAACACAAGGGCTACGCTACTAGGAAATTTCTCTTTTCCAGGGGACCTGCCTTCAAACTTCAAGGTAGTTTTCAGGAATAAGGAAATTTCTGTTTATTCTACTAACTTGTAAGATACGTCCACCTAAGTAAAACAAGCAAAAACTCTCCTACAGAAAATGCAAGTTAATATTTTTAAAATGCTGCTGTCTTCTGTATCAGGGATGATAGATTTAGAATTACTCACCTAAAATGCGCACAGTGTAAAGAATTGACTATGTATGCCGAGCAGTAAGGCTCATCTGCACTGGGATACCAAAGGATGCCCATGGAAATGATGCGTTGAGAAGTAACCTTAAGTTTCTGCAGGGGGGGAGGGCAGTGATGCTTAGGGACTGTCCATCTTCTTGGGCTGTGCTACACTGGCAGCACATGTGCTCTTCTGATTGCTCATGATACAAAGCTGCACATAATGCATAGGCACCAAGGCCTAAATTTCTCCGATTTCTCACTTTTTATGATCTCTCCACTCCTTTGCGACAGCAGCTCCGTTTGCTTCAAAGACTCCGAGGAAAAGGCTGTCCCTGCACACCCTGGTCTTGCAGCGAGACCTACAGCATTGCTAACACCCCACGGAGTCCCAGCGTGGTCTGACCTGTGGATAGTTTTATTTGTGGTCGAATACCATGTGTTAAATTGTGCACTTGAGTTGATGCTGACGTGAAGGGTCTTACCTAAGTCCACAGTAGCTGTATGGGTAAAAGCTTTGTAGCGACAGTAGTGAGTTACAACCTTTTGTCTCTACAGTTAAATTTGCCAAGGATACTCTTTATTCTTAACATATTTCATCACCCTTCAAGAGCTTTTTATGGTGGTTGTAAGGAAGATTGAATTTGTTTTCACAGATCCCACTTACTTTGCCATATTTACTGCACTCCTGACATTAGTTAGAAGATAGAATTTGGTGCAATGTTTCCTCTGTGCTGTTCCTCTTTAGCTATGGTAATATGTCGGATAGTTTTTGGTTTATGTGCATGTTAAAAAAACCCCACCCAAACCCCAAAGAACAGCTCTATTTGTATTTTAAAGTCATTAAACTTTACCACAGAATAATTAGGAAGCTAAACTTCTCTGTATTGGCATTTCTAAGTGGTGTCAGTTGTGGTAGTCAGGTGCAGAATTAGCTGTGAAATGCCAACATGCCTGAAGGCCTTGCCTCTATGCAATTGTATTTTAGTATTACTTGCCAAATCTAAATTCTTACTTAACTTATCGCAACCTATGAGAGCTTTAGAAGAAGGCTGCAACTGGCAGCGAGAGCAATGACATTTCACAGTTTATTATAAAGAAATCAGATAGAAAAGCTTTAATTTTATTTTTTTGGTTTTGTTCCTCTCCATCAGGCTTCAATCTTAAGAAATTGTTTCCTTCTGTTGCACAACTCTGCAGTATTTGGAGAAGATCAGATGCCTGGCATGAGGTCTGTTGCCTTCTCTAAATAGCTAACTGGGTAAGGATACAGGCCAATTTAATACTTTGCTCAAATTTTACTTGGACCTGGGTCCTCAATTCCCTATAAAACGATCAAAATAGTAGCATGGAGGTACATTAAGGTAAGGTTCCAAAACATTAGGTTTTTATCCTAAAAACACAAGTGCAGGTGTCTGCCTTGTTTACTCATGCGGTTGCAGATTGAGTGTTTCGTGTACAAAGCCCTGACAGCCCCCTCTTGGTTCTGTAGCTTTCGGTATCGGGTTGATGGATATTTCGCTTTCCATTACAGCCAAGGACAAGTACAGTTTAAAAACTGGCTCTAGCACTTCTCCATTTTGAATATTAGAAGAAATACACCAGCAGAACCCCGAATTTGCTGTTAGCCTTTAGAGGTACTTTATTCCTCACGGCGATGGAACAACCTCAGGGCCTGGATGCACAGAAATCTCAATGCCTGTTGCAAGTTTATCTGCCATTAAAATCAGTTTCACTTGAAACTTCTTGTTCGGAAGCAAGTTAATTACACACAAACTGTGAAAGCTTGCAGCTGAAGGCAAAATGGGAATGTTGAGTACCAAAATGGGAATGTTGAGTACCAAAATGGTCGTTCACCTGATTAAACTGCACTCAGAGCGCCAGCGATGCGGTTTAGCTATCAGCCAGAAGCAAAGAAATGAGGCTTTATTCCTGGTCTCAGCCTGTTGTCCTTCACTGGATAGATCAGTGCCAGAAAAGGAGCATTTGGCAGGAAAAAGTAAAGTGCCGGTGAGCTGGCGCTGAAGCGATGTCAGCCCTGGACTCTGGGATAGGGCTGTCCCCTCTACCGCTGTTCCCAGGGAAAAGGGAGAGCCACTCCTCCTCAACAGCCCACCTCATCAAACCTGTCCCTTCCTTCTCTCAAGAAAGAGGTACCCCAGAAGCAAGAGCCATTGGCATGTTTCTATTACAAGCCTGCAGCATACAATAATGTAGGAGAGATGCCACTTGAGGAGGTATGTCACAAAACGAGCAGGGTTGCAGAAGCGTGCTTTGCAAGCTTCTAGGGGTGCTTAGGATGAAAATGCATGCCCAGATCCAAATCCTAGCTCATGATACGGAGAGCAATACCTGCTGCTTTAACGAGTGACAGAACTAACAAAAGAAGCCGTACATAAATGGCATGAATAAGAGAAGCCACATCATGTTAATTCTCAGCTGCAAATTGCTAGCCATCCATTGGGATGGTAAAGCTGCAGAGCAGATGGAAGCATATTGGTGGCTTTGTGATTTAAGCCTCAGGGTTAAAATAGCCTTACCACAGGCTGAAATCCCAGGAGCGTCAACTCGCCCTTCTGGAAAACGAAAATGAGTATTATGCAGTTGGTTTTGCATGCTTCTTTCAAAAAAGATAGAGCTTTAAAAGTAAAGGGTATGATTATGTGTCTGATTCCAAAGCGCTTTCTTTAAAAGGGAGGGAGATTGCTTTTATTTTCCCTTTCCTCCTTGTTCTGCAAAATGATCCTTGTGAAGCATGTAGTAATCCCCTGAATTATATATATATACACACATACATGTGCGCTCATGATGTTGTATGAGCACTCCATGAGAGTAATGTATCATTCCCAATATTACAGAGAATATATTGTGGCTTCAATACCCTTGCAGATTAGAGAGCAATTAGTTTGGGGTTAAGTGCACAGGAGTACAGAAGGTGTTGCAGGTGCTGCACGTACGCAGCTCCAAGACCGTGTCGCAATCCCGTGCAGGACCCAGGCCGAGCGGACGCTCGGGCACTGCATGCTTCTCCCTGGGGACCAGCTACACTCTCCATATTCCATTTCCCATTAACCGGTCCTTCGACCAGGTCCCAGCCACAGCTCTTAGCTAAGCACAGGCAGAAGTGGGAGACGTCAGAAAGTCTGAGCTCAGTTTGGAGGGGCTTATCCATCTGGCAAACATCCTCACTCCAGTGGTAAATCCTCTTACCCTTGGCCAGCAACCTCGAGGGCCAGATGCCAAAACGTAGAGGATATTTCCCCAGCAGCAGCTCGGCTGATGACTGCACATAGACCTTACGTTGCCAGCTCTTCAGTTGTTTCATGTCTAATGAGAAGAGCTCCCACAGCTGCCTTGTCCTCCTAGATGCTAGATGCATTTGACTGACACTCTCTAATATTGCAGGAGAATTTATTACAGTTTCCTGGTGCTTTTTGTCACTTTAAAGTGAAACACATGTTTATGTGCCATCCTCTCTTTTTCTGCTATCTTTCAATATCAAGACAAATTGGTGCTGCCTGGTCAGCCCTACAGATCCCTTTCTTTTGAATGTACCCTTCTTCAAACCCATCTTGCACAAGCAGCACTTCTACCAGTGTCGTTTAGGTTCTGTAAGATATGGCACGGGAAAGCTACTGACCTAACTGCTAGTTGCCCAGGAACATACAAAACATTATTGTAACATGTAAGTGAACGAGTTCTTAGTCTGTCATTTATTCTCCTGCTTATGTGTAAACCTCACTTTTTTAGGGTTGCAAGGCAGAATTCAAAGGCCTGAAAGTAATATCAAACCACTGTTTCCCCTTGACACTGCAATCGTATGTTATCCGTAATGCCTTGAACAAGTAATGACATGAAATTTAATATCACTACAGGGCTGCCATACATTATTCATTAAAGGCTAAAGGTCCTAATAACATAAGCATGCACACTGATATCATCTTTCCTAATGAAACCATCCCCCCGAGGCCAGCAGGGCAGCTTCACAGGGTAAAATTTCACATATATTGGCAGTCCTAATTAATTGTACAGGTATCTAAGTTCATTAAAAGCAGGGGACGGGAACTCCCAATGGCTTTTTATAGACCACAGAGCCTGGTCAAGATCTGCTGGTGTCACCTGTCTGGGTTGTTCCCAGCTCTGCTGCAGCGAGAGAGCCCTGCGTTGGGCAGCTCGGCGTAACCATCCCCAGCGAAGGTCCCCTACACCCTTTACGGGACGGGGCACACAGCTGCTGGCGGGGTTTGCATTGGGCAGCCAACCTGCAACAACAGAGCTTCTCTGGGGCAAATCAAACCTTTCCATCTGATGCCAGCAACTTCCCATCACCCCCTGTATGAATTACCAGGAGCGCTTGCTAAATTATGCCTTTGCCCCTTATTTGTTTTGGATGAGTTTATTACAGATAAACACATACTGAACAGTAAAGATGGTGATAGTAATTCATTTTAGTTGCCTAATATAATCTTCGAGGATCACAGCATAATAATTAAAAAAAATCCAAACCCTTGAAAACAGTTACATTGACTTTCTACAAAAGCCTTCTGTCTGTCAGTCTCAGCTATTAACAGCTGTTGTGACTTCCTGTGTCGTTTCATAAAAGGTTATGCCCCAAACCATCTCTCACTTGGCAGTAAACACATATTAATTAAAGATATTGAGCTGAGAAAATTTCACAGAAAATAACCACCCTGGTACTCATGCAAGATTGTTTCAACATCAGATTATGAGTTGCAAATAATTGGTAAACTGTGCCACCACCACTAAACCAGTTCACCAACACTAATCAAATTAAACTCTCATGCATAAGCGTGTACTGTTGATTGATGTCATTCCGGGAATAGATTCAGAAAACAATCACTAATGTGTCAGGCATTTACAAATGGTCCCATTCAACAGCAGAGGAGAGTGTTTGACTCTGTTTTCCAGCTTCCAGAGCAACAAGCAAATCAAAAAATGCTTGTTTCAGCTAAAATATTGCAACCCTATTACACTGCACTATCTCAGTACATTTCCATTTCTTCTGCAGGTCAGAGATAGTATTCCCAGCATAACGCATGTTTCCATACAAATTTGCGTTCAAGGATTTTAGAGACATTTACAGCAACATGATGAGCCTCAACAACACTTCCCATTACTATCCTCAGTTTTACACGTCGTTTTGTTAACCTTCCTATTTACGATTGCTATCGAAGGGGTCAGTCAGACCCAAACAGTATGAACATTGGCCAACAGCAGGCTCTGTCAAAGATGTCCCCTGGCCCAGAACGTCACGTTCCCAGCAGATCTGATCTAAAAAGGACAAGAGAGAAGCAGGAGCTCAGCTGTTGTTCTGCAAGATAAAAGCAACTCCCTCAAAGCTCAGAGCAGACCTTGGATCTTCTCCCTCTGCCTTGGACTTGAGCTTCAGGATTATGTTTTCTGTGATGACAGAATGAACTCTGACAGCCTAAATCAGAATAATCCTGGCCCCAAGACGAAAACAATTGAGAGTACAGCATGGTGGGGTTTTTTCTTTTTTTTTTTTTTTTTTTTTTTTTTTTTTTAAATTATTTTCTGAATGAGTTATTTTGTGGTTAAGCAAAATGTTGGCCCTACTCCAGCAGAAGGGAGCACATGGATGAGTTGCTGCCATTACATCTTGTCTAGGCAGCCGAGATGCTTTGGGAAAACACCTGTGATGCAAATACACGTCATGCTCGTGAACGCTGCCAAAGTAAATCTCTAATCCACGTGAACACTGCACTGCTCAGTCCTTTCTTCTTTTCCTCTCTTTTATTACCAGATCCCTTCTCCACTAGTTATGGAATAAAAAGTAAAGATGTGCTTAACCTCAATGCAGCCCCACAGGCAGGACTTGCTCACTCAGGGAAAAAAAAATACTGGAATAAATATCCTCATATTCTTTGGACGTTCAGCACAAATGAGAACAGGCCGAGCACAGGCTGGTGGCCAAGTGCCAGGACTGCAATATTCTGCAACTGGAAACACTCACTTTGGAGTTTCTGAACTTGAGGTCTCGTTATTGCTGTGTGGTGGCAACTCGTTGGGCAACTGCTGGGCTCTACAAAGCACATTCCTCTGGTTTGTCCGAGGCTGCTGGTGGGCAAAAAAGGCTTTAAAGTGAAGGCTTCAAAAGAAGACAAAGGGGAATCCTTACTCTCCCATGAAAGATACTAAGGACTGCAAATTAAAAATAATAAGACTAGAGCACGTTCTGTGTCCAGAGACCGCAGTACCACTCTGCACAAGCCGTGGTACGAGGGGGTGACGAAGCCCAATCCTGCTCTGTCCCTTTGGCACTGATCTGCCGTAAAACAGCAGCGGAAGCTCTTCCGGGTGCCAAGCAAACAGCCACGTCCAAAGCTAGCTGCTACGGTCCCAAAGGCAGGGAAGACGAGAGGTAGCTTAGAGCCACGTGTGTCATGCTCCCTGTAATGGCACAGTTGAGAAACCGACCAAAGGTCTTGAGGGCGGAAAACCAGTTGTACTAAGCTGACAGGAAAACGACGAGTTTAAATTTGCATCTTAATAAAGCAGCATTTTGCAGAGGTATGGGGCGTGGTGTATGTAGCAGGGAGGGAGATAAAATTGGTAGCAATTTTTGACAGATTGATGCAAAGGAGGAAAAAATGATAATAAGGAAGGCTAATACAGTCCCCATAAAAGTCTTAGTACCAGAGATTTTAAGAAGAAATGTGATAGTGGGAGCATGCGTGAAGAAGTGGAGAGTAGCAGAGTTTTTTAATCAATTTAGAAAACATCTGGGTTTGCTTTTTCTGTTACCTCTGTTCCAGCTAACTGACCTCCAGGAGCAGAGTGATGCATACACGCTCTGGGGACATTGCTCCCATCATAATCAATACTTTTTGTTATTTGTTTCCTCTTAGACCCATGACATACTAGGCATTTTCATCCTCAAAGAAATTCGATTCCAGCCTCAAGATGCTCAGTTTCTTTGTAGACAATATAAAATTAATTCTAATTGGCTCCTTGCATTTGTGAAGAGCTCTCCAGCGAATCAAAAAGGAGGATGGAAGTGCTTCTGAAATAAAAACCTTTTCATCTCTTTCTAAAGGGGATCTAATTAAAATTCTGTCATGGTTGCACCCGCATTAGCATTTAGTTAGGAGCAAGAGCTCAAGCCTCGACACAAATTGCTGAAGGTGTAGGTCTAGGAGCCTTTGCACCGACCACTCCAGCCTACTCATCCGTTGCACCATATTACTCGCTAATGGAGATATAGTCTGTTTTATATAAACCCCCCAGGCACATACACTTAAGTATAGTGTTTGAACAAATAAATACCTGAAAAATTATCAAATTACGCAAACCAGGTTGCAGACTGGTTTGGAGTCTGGTTTTTTTGACCGCAAAATGAACCGCTTTTTTGTTACCAAACAGCGAGCATCGCAAAAGGTCTGCTGCTATTCGCATTGTGATTGCCACGGGAACTAATTCAAAGCTCATTAAACTCACTAAAGGAATTCATTAGGCTGCAGTGTCCCTACTTTCAGCTCATACTACTTTACATGTTTGGGTAGAAAGGAAGGCAGGACAGATTTAACCAACGCAAGTTTTTCAGTTTGGTAGGACAAAATCAAATTTTTGACATATATGAACCAATGAATATCACCTCCTCTCTCTGATACCGGCTAGATTTCTTTTGAATGACACAAGAAGGCACAAAAAGGCAGTTTTTGGTTCCACACAGGCCCATTTCTGTAAAGCTCTGATCACCCTCAACACCCCTGATACAAGTAGGAAGGCGTTACTCGTGTTAATGCGTGATGAAGTCTTACACTTGTCATTCAATTAAAAATACCCTGTGCCACATATAACAATATAATCTCATGAAAAAGGAACAGATGATAATTTTTTAATGAAAATAAAATGGATTTTTATATATTTTTAATTATTATTCACAAACTTTGCCTCAGTGTGGCAAAAACCTCAGCTTGTAAAGCCATTTCAGCATGAAAGAGCATGTGGAGTTTTATACCTGAGGAATGGTTGTAACTATCAACACAAACCTCTTTGCAAATATAAAAGCAAATTTATACGTGCGATTATCCTCCTTCAGGTACACATTTGTAATTCCTTAATGGCACGGACAGCCTCACAGCCTTGGCAAAATGTGACCCTGAGTTTTGCATGAGTAGTTTAAGACATTACCTTTGATTTCATTGCTGTTGGACCCGTAAAGTTCTCCACCACTGAAAATTTTCCCTATTTCTTAGAGCAAAAATAACTAAATGAAAATACAGATTCACAACAACGTAAGGGTTTCAGCCTGCATCCATTTCTCTCTGCCATGGAATGTCTTTCAGGGTCACATTATAGCTACGGTCGCCGACCTGCCTCTAATGTGACTACAAGTCCTTATATTTCTGCTGTATTTTTTGAAGAAATGTAACTGAAAAGTGAAAAAGAGTTCTTGCAGGGTTTTTGAGCCGGAGTCACAACTACATGGTTATTGCCAAATTACTTTCGGGCAGCCACTGTCCCGAGCGGGCAGGACATTTATCATCCCACTCGCTAAAAAAGGCCTGAGCATGCAAATTGCCAACAAAAAACTAAACAAAGGATGAGTGAAAAATGAGCATTAAGTGCAGCGGTTTTGAGTTATGGAGATGTATATGATTTGTTTTGCTCATGATGATGACAAAATTTAAGTGCAAGAGACTACTTTTGCGAACAACAACAACAATGAATGAATCGAGGGCCAAGCGTAAGTGCCAAAGAAAGCGGCACTTTTTATGGTCAGACTAAAGGTCTCTTCCAACCTGGGAGATTCTATGATTCTACGAATGAAACCAGTAATATTTGACAGAAGGCAGTGCTGTAGGAGGAAAGGCAGCTGCTTGAAAGAGCTACGAGGTGCAATGGCTGCAGAATGCACTTGGAGAAACAAAGTCTTTCTGCCCAACTTTGCAGGTATTGCCCCTCTGCAAAAAAACTTCCAATGCAACTGCATTTTAAACACATTACGAAGACAGATGTATGTTTAATTTTACATAGGAGAGCGCTCCCTCTGACACCGAGATGGAAAGCTAGGCCCCCATGCTGCTAGGAATGGTTTTTTTTCCTCCTTCTTCATGCTGCGGATTTAAAAATTAGTATTCAGTTCAGTGTTTCCTAAAGTGTGGAGCACTCCCATTTGGAGAGGGGTAGTTAGGGCAAAATGGATGCAAGCATGTGTGCCACCCTGTGGGACCGGAGTAGACTAACTGCAGAAGGAATATACGGGGTCCAAGTGAAACACTGGTTGACGTGGTGCTGGAAATAGGCATGGAGACGTGCTAAAATACTTTGCTGAATTTGCGACTATACATAGCATTTGGAAGAAGTTTAGCCCAAAATCAACACTGCTGGTTTTCCTTTAAAAAAAAATAAAAAATCCTAACAGTTCAAATAAGTGCCGGAAAAAAACTATTTAATAGAAAATACCCCCTTCTGATATCTTCTTCAAGATATTTCTACACTATAAATTTTTTGCTGTATAAATGGTTAAAAACATCTACAGAAAAGATCCCATTGTCTCTCAAAACTCAAAGTTTTTGGAATAACTATATATGTACACACATTATACATACTATATATAACAATATATATACTATAATAGTTTTTATACTAGATATACTATATTCTTTTTTTATATACATCTAAAGAAAAATCTATGTTTCATCCTGTTAAACGCATTAACATTTTACCAGTTCAGTGAAAGGAGAGAAATTGTAATTTAAGAAGTATGTTTTTTACCATAGCATTTAGTAGAAGACATATCAAGAAATTATGCACTGTGAGTTCCAGTAACGTGTAGCATATTATAATCAATGAGAATTAAAGAAATTTCAAAATAACTTCTAGCATTTAGCAAAGAATGGCATCCCTATGAAGTTCTATTATCTATGGGCTCAACCCTAAATAATCTTAAATTGATCTTAAATATGCTCCCATTTATTTTTCTGAGTGTAATCGAGGACTATTTTTTGTTTCTCTTTTATTACAACATTAAGCATCTATTTGACTTATTTGTAGAAAAAAAGAAACTAAAGTATACAACAGTATACCATAAGGTCTATAATTAGCATTATCTGCAGCTGCTGTTAATGTTTATTAAAGACAAGCACCCCAAAACCTCAAGGGAAGGTGCGTATCATGTGAGGTACCCGTTGCCAAACTGCATACGTGTTTCGGTGGACAGATGAGTGTTTGTGAACATAAAACCTCCAAAATCTGCTGGCAAATTACAGCAAATTTCTCCAAAGCCTGTAAAAAACCTTGTGCACTCCTTTGCTTCATTTTTGGATATCTGTGCTTTATGAAGTGACAGAACTGGAACATGCCTCCTCCTTTTTTTTTTTTTTTTTTTTTCT
>VYXH01001403.1:7232-25832 GCA_013397275.1 Burhinus bistriatus | reverse complement strand
TTTTTTTTTTACATTAATTAAAAATTGTTTTGGAAGTTTGTAAGCACACTCATCATCAAAATACGAAAGTGGAGTTTTCCGCCCAAGTATTTTAAAAGTGGAAATTGTAATGACTTCTCGAATTACTGTTAAGTTTAAAAGATTAAATATGTAAAAAAAAAAATAAATCTCATTCTAATTTTATAGTTGGAAATACAGGCATATAAAATATAAGTCTGTATGGATTAATTTAAACATAGTTTTAACTTAGGAAGTTAATATCAGGAAATAGGTTATTAAAAAAGAAAATGCCGAAGATGTTAAAATTAAAACATTAAAAATAAAGTACGGTTATTTTCTCAACAACAAAGAAGAGTGCAAAATATGCTGAATATGCGTTTCACCAACCCTTGAGCTATTTCCGAGACCAGACTGTTACGAAACTGCACCAATGAATAGTTAACCAGGACAAAGTCAGAGTCCACTCAGAGAGGAAAAAATGTTTCCCTTCTGTGCGGATGTAGAAATCTCCAACCCGAGTAATCCGTGTCCTCCTGCTCCTACTGTTTCGCCGGGAACATCCTGTCCGCTGCAGCCCCCAGCCGAGAAAACCAACAGAGAACAGAAGATACAACCCCACGCAAGTCTCCACATCCCCGACCGGCTGCTTGCCTCACCAAAATTCCCATCAACACGTGTCGGTGAGACGAGATTGCAAAGCGCGGCCAGGGAAATCGGACTCGACTTCTCCCAGCAGTGAGTTTTGAAAGAACAGAAATTCCACTGCATAGAGAAACATTAGCAGTTCCTCCAGTGAAATACTGAAACACGTAGAGGTTATTGCAGGAGGTAAAGCTTGAGTTAACATTCGGTCAGCAGAGACAGGCGCAGGGAATTAATTTGATCGTTTTGTCCCCCAGTGCAGTTTTTCTAAGTAGTTGACAAATATTGGTTTTGCTTATATAGGAATAAATGAGAATTTCTCATATTTTTTTCATTTGTATTCTTACGAGGGTTATTCTTATTACAAAATGCTAATCAGAAGAAAATAAAAACTCCCTTACCCAACCTCATAACGGGTCTACACATGAAACGAGACCTGCAGATCACTTGGGGAATGGATATATTAACATATTGCAGGCAGATCTGACTTTTCATAGGCATTCCCAAAGAGAACGGATCTGAAATAATCATTGTTTATTGATTTTGTTCTGTCATGCTTTTAATTTTCCTGTTCTTTAGCATTTAAAATAGTCAAAATTAATTCTTGTGATATTCTGGCTTGTCTTTGATCATCACATCGCCTGAGGGATGGTAGAAAGAACTTACATAACTAAAATAGTCAGAATCACATACTTGGAACAGCTTCAAAGTGCGTCGTTTACCAACATCCTTATTTCCCTCTCTGAGGATGCAATGTGATGCAATCAAGCAGTTACTTAACAGAAATAAAAATGTTCAGCCCTTGGATCCAATACAGCTCCAAAGAAGCAGGAAAGGGTGGGGAAAGTTTTCATTTGTGGTTTGCTGTTTTTTTTGGGTCTGTGTTTTTGTTTTTTATTTTAGGGAGATGTTGGTTTTTTTTAATAAGGTCAGGAATTTCTTCTTTTAGGCATGATCTAACTTCACAAAAGAGAGCATTGCTCTAATTTGAAAGGGAATAAGCTAAAATTACAGACTGAAACTATAAAAGAGAAAGAAGGAGAAATAGTTAAAGATTTGAGAAAGGAAAGAAAATTTTGAATTCTTGTGACACCATAAAGGCCTCCCTGGCATAAAAGATTTCCAAATAAGTGATTCAGCCCAACAAACAACTTCAGCAGGAGAAAAGTTAGATGGCAGAATATTGTCGTCACAGGAACTTCACTGTGACCTGCCATTGCAAGGTCTGGGCAATATACTGCACAGTAGCTAAACTGGCCGTGAATTCGGAGGGGAAAACCAATTACACCAGTAACATGAAATTTCTGTCAGAATTGCATGGAGAACATGCTGTACAGAAAGTTCACCAAGAAGGTGTTGTTCACTTGACCTCCTTGAGGAAAGATTTAGGGAAGGAAAAAAAAAAAGAAAGAATATTTAGTTTAATCTTGAGTTTTTCTTTAGTGTATTCATATTGAGTCTCTCTGTTGATTTTATTTTCTATTTCTTCAGCATTAATTTAAGGTAACACACAGACTTATCAGACCTTTGTAGTCTGTTTACTCTAAAAATGGGTTTGCTTGCAAAATATTTGACACTGGACATATACGCCCCTGGATCAGAGACATCTACATGTCCCACTTACACATCCCACGGAATTCAGGCAACTAAACTGAATTTACAGTGAAAGGGTACATTTCCTACTACTCAGCTAAACACATAGGAGACAAGAATAGCCTAGAAGAGGAATAGCCCGTAGGTACTTAGACGAGTCATCTGAGAAACAAATGATTTTTACCACCCAGAGCTGAGGGCATACATTCCTTCTGGTCTGATATGTTTAGATTTTTCATAGCTTATCTAATCAGATAGTTAAGTCTAGGCACTTAAAATGATTAGATCTTACAAATTATTTGGCTTCCTACAAAAAAAAATATTTGACAAATAAAATATTGATTCTTATTTCCATTTCTATCAAATTATTAATAATAATAATAATAAAGTATCTTCACTTGAGTACTTTCATCCTAATTCTGTAAGATTATACCCTCCATTAACCCTGTCCACAGATTACCGGTAATTACTGAAAGCAGCTACTGAGCTAAATTTAACCCTGTTGCTTGTAGACTTATTCCCCACTTATTTCAAAAGACTTTCCACTGAGTTTCAGGGGAGCACAGCTTATCTCAGTTCACCCGCTTTGCAGCACCCCGTGCTAGTGCACCCGGGGAGTTTTCACCTCCTGGATGTGGATGCTGTTTTGTGTCAGGCACTGTAAACTTTCAGAGGGGAGGGAAAAGCTTGTGGGCTTTTCCTTTATGTTGGAACAATTCAGGCAGACAGTCGCTGCGTGGGATTTCCAGATAAAAACCCCAGGCATGACAACAAAATCACTTCTTTACTGAACCAAAAAACGCACCTGTGAGTTTGAACACACAGCCTGCTACGCGTAGCACAGTGGTAGCTGTGTTATTTATAGTCGTCTGTACAGATGACCGAGAGAAATAGTTATTTTTACCCATTTGTTTACTTGCTTTTAGTCACATGGCAATTTCTGCATCAACTTTCTCTTGCCAACTGATTTTCATGGGAGTATTCCTTCTTCATGAAGGAAATATTTTCTATAGGTGCTGTCTCATAAGATCAACGACAAATGTAGTTTGCTCGGAAAGACTTCAACATCAGCATAGAGGCTGTACATGAATAGCCGAGATAAATTACAGCTCTGAGGAAACACTACGAAGCTCACTCAGGCCTGTGGAAAAACAAACTTTTCAGCTTTCCCTCTACAAAAAACCATGATGGTGCAAATTTTCTTCCTATCTAGGAACAACACCAACACGTCTTAGGAAAGAGGAATTCTGCATTTTGAACAGGATTAATCTATGATCATGAGAATAAAAAGTGGAAGAGACACTGAGTATTTGTTTCCAACCCATTTGCACAGCAGCAAATGCCAAGGAGATGCGCTTTTCGAAATACTTATCTGAGTATTTCATCTGGGATGATGGCCATTTATTTTATTTATTAGTCTATGCGGAGCAATTTAAGTTTAATTTATTCCTTTTCAGCTAATCTGTGCTTGAGTGATTTCTGATCCCATGTTGTGAAGAAGGTTGAGGACAAATTCTAGTTTCCTTACGGTCAAAAAACTACCTTTTTTTTTTCTCCTCTCCTTACAAAAAGCTGGTGTGCAAAACACATCATACTCTTGAAAAAGACATTGTACAGCAGATGGCCTTCCAAAACAAGTACAAGGAAATTTCTTAGCACAAATGTTTTTATATTTAGAGATATACAAGTAAAGAGGTTTGGGTTGGGTTTTTGTTTTGTTTTGTTTTTAATGGAACAATCTACATGCTATTTTAGGGGGAGGGAATTGTCTTTTCCAAAGATGCTTCAAAATGCCCTGTGCTGTCCTTTCCCCAGTAATCCCACCTACACCGTAGTTACCTCCTCCCCTCACTTTGTTGCAGAGAACATGACGCCAGAACTTGCGCCCAGGCCAGGGACTGGTTGGTTCCCTTCCCACACCCAGATCCATGGGCTGGTGCTCCGGAGTGGGTTCCCCTTCGCAGGTCTAATTAAACACCAGTCTCAGTTTCTAAATTCACACTTAGCCAGTTTATATATATATATATAAAATTTTTTAACAAAACCTGGGCTTGCTCGTGCTACAGCTTGCCTAGTTTTCCCCAAAGTTTTTCTTCATGTCTCTCTTACTTCTGCCATGGTGCCTTACTCTGCCACCTCTGCCTTACTTCTGCTTTGGTGTCTCCTTGTTCAATCAAGCCAGTTTCATTCAGATTCTGTCTAACAAATAAGTTTCTCTGGTCCACCAGCCTTCCTTCACCTGTCATTATATGTACATTACTGTGTGCTCTCGTGTCTTCACTCTCTTCTCAAAAGGGAGAGGAAAACATTGTCAAGAGGATGAATAAGCCGCAGAGAAATCGTACCAGATCTCTACCCAGGTAACAGCGGAAATCAAACAATATTTTTCATATGATGAACTCATATCACTTTCCAAAGCCTTCAAGACTCTTGACTCTTCCAAATGTGGGAAAGCAATCACATAAAAATTAGTCACAAGTAAAACAGAAGTAAATCAAAGTTTCCTTTTTCCTTTTTGTCCTGACAGCAGTTTAAATGTATTTATGTTGTTTACCTCTCTGTTTTTGTTAAGAAATCTATCTACTTCTAACTTATCAGGCTCCTGCGTAAATAATGGTCCCGCTGGTTTTTCTGTAGCATCCCCCTTTTGACTGTTGGAAGCAATCTGGGAACAGCAGGAGAAGCTGTAAGCTGAGGAAAAAGTCTCAATTACAGGACATATTTTGGCAAGTGTCAATGCAATGAACATCTGGTAAACATTGACTTGGCCAACTTAACTGCTGATGATGTTGTCAGATAATACTATGGGTAGGAATCACTTGTTTAGGGGGGCCCTTTCAAAACTCAGCAATTTAAAGTTTATCTGAAGCTGAATATGTAGAAGAATAAAGGTGTTCTACAAATTGGAAGAGTTTTTAACAGAAACCTGTAATTTTTTCAACATTGGAAACTCTGGCAAGTTTATATTTCTATTTTCAGTGGATATTACCTCCTTCTGAAGGAAAAAAGATTGATGATTTCCATTTAGGTTTATAATGTGTTTTAAAAAGTGTAATTGCATATGCCAGATGTTCATCTTTGTACTTCAGGGTTTATATAAACTCCCAGCAGGATTCAACGGGACTTGGCATCAAACAGCAAGTGGACAATCATTTGGGCTCTGAGCAATTACTGGAAAAGTGGCAAGGAAGTGCACATCAATTGCTAATTTTGACTTTCTTCTGGAGAAAACAGATTCTTTCTTGAACTCTTTGGAAGAATTAGAAAAATCAGTACAACAAATTATTACCACATGGAGAAACCCAAGCTAGCTCAACAAGCCTATGACTACACTATCATGTGGTGGGACAGACTCGAATATCAGAAACAGCGCAGTGTCTGGGCTAGGTTATCCTGCTAGAAAGGTTCAGAAGTAAACTCAATGGTTTGGGGTATCTAAAAATCAATAAACTTTTTTCAGAAAGCTTGATAGAGATCTTGCAGTTTCTTGCATTCAGGGAGCCTCCGAGAACTTTGCACAAGCCAATAAGAAAATGACTGAAGATGCTAAATGCAAGATCACCTTTTTCTGTTGGTTTTAAATGAATCAGTCTGACAGAAACGTTCACCTGAACATGAAAAACATATGAAGTTTCCTCCTGTACTTAGTAGAGGAGCAATCCAGAATTTTATGGTATACTGAGTTCATTAAGCATTATCTTTAAATTATCTTTGATTCATGCATTATAATATTTAGTGCTATAGGCCGACCAAACAGATTATAGGCATTCCATGAAAATGGTAAGAAATGAACTGACCACCTTTCTGCCACAATAAAGACACAATGTACTGAAGGTAACTTGGGGGATAATGGAAAGATTTGATTCTTATCAAGCTTATTGTACTCTGTTTTTATTTATTGTGGCATTTGTGACTTAATTTCAGCCCAATATGCTAATAGCATTCCACACTGTAATGGATCTTGTCTGGAAGAGCTTTTATGGTAGCACCCTGGTATTGTACCTCTGTTCAGAGCAGAAGACAACTCTTTATTAAATATAAGCCTTGAAGAAATCAATATTATAAACATGAAATATAATTCATTCCGTACTTAGAGGTAAATGTGCCCCACTCCTCCTTGTAATACTAGCCCCAGGGACCTCTGGCAAGCCAAAGGCTGTGGCCAGGTGCCACCGATCCCCAAGCCCCACTTTAGGCAAGGGGAAGCCTTCCACCAGGCTGGAACCTGCCTCCAGACAAGGACCCAGATACACAGAGCTATGCCCCAATTTCTTTGAGGCACCACTGGAATAGGTAAGGGAACAGACCTACCCCCGTCTCCATTCTTCTCAGACATATAGTGGTTGATTAAACTGAGCATTTTAAACTTAAAAACAAACCAGTGTTGGCACCAACACATTTTTATTACAAGCACTGTGGTACTCAGATTGTGTTCTTAAGCCCTGGAAACTGGAGCCATTGGTATATTTCCTACCCGCTTCACTGTGGAGATGTGGCAATTATTTTTTTAAACATTTATATATCTTAAAAAACATTTAAAAATATTTATTTTTAAAAATAAAATCTTAGGATTTAGGAGGCTCCACTCATATGTGTAAAACACTAGTAATTTGAATGAGAAACAATACAAATCATTGTTCACTAAAAAATCTCCAGATGAACTTTTTCAGATTGATGTATTCAGCAACTGAGATGTTATTACTAGCCCATATATCCACTATCCTAGCATACAAAAACATATGGATGTAGTTATTAGTAACTTGAAGCTGCTTTTAAATTATAGTAAATTAAATATTTTTGGATTGTTGAAATTCCAAGTCCTTCAGACATATAAAACTAGGAGATATTGTTTGAGTGCATTTTAATAGCATGAACTATTTATGATTTTCAAGCTAGCTTGTAAACTAAAAATCTGCAGGAGTCGATCTGTTACAATAACAGGCAATTCAAAAGAGAAACAGTAATACTAAATATGAGGATTTAGAAACTGCTCCTTGCTCTTTCTTTACACGGTCCTTTCTCAGAGACTTATTTTACAGCTATCAGTGTGCATTTGCTTGAACAAAGACCTCTAATTTTATTTATTGATAAAACCAGAATCAAAGTGTAAACAACAACAACAAAAATTCGCAAATGTTTAACTGAGAAAAAAGAAGTTGTTACAACTCGCATGGAGCCGTCGGCTAGACCAAAGCAATTTGATACAGGCAGCAACAGCAAACGGTGTAAATCCTGTCCTGCTGTCAGCCAGAAAATGCCCAAAACTCACTCGATCTGAACTGCTGTGCTGCGGGAGAGGCTGAAAGCTCTCGTGAGGCTGACCCAGGCTATGTTCCTCTGTCCAAGCCATTAATCATCTCCCGAGTCCTAAACTGTCTTTCCTTGGGTCAACTGGGGAATGAATTTGCACCAGGCTTCGTGGCGAAGACTTGGCCGCTCGCCAGACCTGTGCCAAATCCCACCGTTAGCCCTGAACATCAAGGCTCTCCTGGGTTAAGTATGGTTTTAGTTCAACAGTGCTACTCCAGCAAGCACCCCAACGCACCTGAAAGCCCCGCAGCAGTTCAGCTGCCAAATTTGACCACTGTACCAAAAATGGGATTTATGCCCCCAGAAGGACCCTTCTGCTGCCCCTCCCCAGGTGCAGATATGTTGGTCTCCAGCAAGCAGCTATTACCCAGATGCTGGCACATTCTGCTGGCGTTACAGTCTCATGCAGCAGCTTTCCCCTAGTTAAGGAATAAACAGCTTCAAGAACGTGCTCTGGCATCACTAAAGCAGGCAGCTGTCATGAACGAGAGAGGTACGGCCAAGGGCCGAGATGCAAAGCTGAGGGACACTTGTTCTTTTTATTTTACAAGTGGGTCCAGATCTGAACAGGGCAGGCACGGTGGTCACACATGGGTCGGGGTAGTTCATTTGCATTTTCCATCTGAAGGTCGGAAATTACAGACTTTTCCGTTCAGAAATTCGGAGTTTAGAAATTCCCTCTGCCACCTACTTGGAGTCGAGTCAACTTGTTCCACTCTCCCCAGCCTTCCCCATGAGAATGAGAGAGGATGGAGCGAGAAGGGGCCATTTGGGTACGGCTGTCAGGGCAGCACTTGGTCAAAGCCACTTCCCTGCTGACACGATGACAGAAGAAATACTTTCCATAGGATACTCAAGGCTGTATGTGTCTTCTGGACACATTTCTATGGCTCATTCACGCCAACTGATCATGAACAAGAAACAGAAAACAGCTTGGCCTGTGGTGGAGGGAGGGGGAAACATGTGCAGGTCTGATTTTTTTGCAAATTTTTGTTGCAGACTTATTTTTTGAAACCTTTTCTAATAAGATGGCAGTAACAGACTGAAAGGATAAGAATTTAGAAGTGAAGTAACTACTTATCTGTTTTATTCTAGCTATGTTTCAGTTTCAAAGACTTGGTAGATAGTACGGTGTGTAGAAATTTCCCTTTGGTCAGTGTTACCCCTAAACTAAAAACGTTATCTACTTTCTGTTTATGGTCTTCTGTTCAACCCATACAAGTCTCCCAGCTATGCTAAATTTACAGTTAGCCAAAAATATTTATTTCTGCATTAATACTCTATTTTATTTTAACATAAATGACTTATTTCCTCTCTTTGGTATTAATGAATAGTCAAGTCTGGAAAAGTTCAGACTGCTCTAAAATGCCAAGATAAACATGAGAAAATCACATGCTTCCACTTGCCCCCTCCAGCTGTTCCTTGGCTGCTCTGAACTGGTGTCCAAGCAGCCCTGCTGGCGAGAGGGTACGTATGTCGCATCATACGAGCTGAGGAAAGAGCAGCTTAATAGAACCTCTTGGGTGGAGCAGTAGAAAATAAGATTATTCAAGAAATTAGAAATAAAACCCACTACGTAGATCAAAGCATTTCTAATGTTACCAGAGAACTGCAAACTATATGTGAGCATGTATGTTTACATACAATACATTTTAAAACTTATGTCCATACAGTTAAATTACAGAAGTTTGAAGATCATGAGAGAAAAATCTGCTGTTTTTTACTAGAAGCTGCCTAACAAACATTTCAGAAGGGTTTATGAGCCTTTCACAGACGTGGAAATTAAAGGTATACTCATGTTTCTGTGACCACAGGGTAGGTGTCACCAACATTTCATTTCAAATTACTTAGCTGTTAAGGACCTAATACTCATTTGCAGGAAACAAAAAATAATCCGTGGCCTGATCAATCTGGAAATGGAAAGTTCCCTCTTAATTTAGACAGGTACACTGGAAAAATCTCAGCTTCCACTCCATGGAAGCCATACGTGTGTCCACATGTAAGACCTGGCTTTGACTCAAGATCCAGTCCTGCAAGGTATGCACTTCTGCAAAAGCAGTGTCATCCATCGAGTTCAGTGGTTTAATACCACCTGGACAAAAATTTAAGATGAACTTTACTTTCATACCAAGATCATAAAGTCTCCTCCTGACCTACTTGCAAACATATACCCGGAGATATTTGATGTTTTCTCAGGTTGAGTCTACTTACCAGGAAATAGGTCTGTAGCTTAGGGTGACATAGTGATTAACATAGCCATGACACAAGCAGAAATTAATGGCTGTCATCAGTCTTGCTAGATCTGGTAGAGCAGTATGTTGCGGCCTGACTTTAGAAACCAATGCATATAAAGTCAGTGGGGTTTTCTGTTTGTTTAAATTTTCATTTACTGCTTTTTATTTAGGACTGTCCTCTTTGACGTTGTGTCATATTTAGTAATAAAACCATCTGTTTGTTACTAGATAATTGCTCGGAAGTTCCCTGAGGGCCGGGAATGAGATACCTACCGAAACCTACCCATGGCACCTCAGCCAACTGGGGCTTCTCCCGCAGGGCGAGAGACAAGCAAAATCTACTGGCCGACAGTAGGTATTGCAAGAGTGAAAAAATGCCAGAGCAAACAGTGGCCAAAAAACCAGCCTAGGTACAATCAGCCTTCAAAATATTTAGAATTTCTTATTCCATAAAATTTGTTAATATTTTGACCTCACTGGGAAGAAATTCTGCTTTAGGATCAGCTCCAGTGAACTGTGGGGAATGCCGTTCCCTCCTTCAGAGGACTGCAGCCAGACAGCTAGGTCTTGAACTCAACCATCAACTCAGTGGTTGCCATTACAGTGTTATAGACAGGAGCTTAAATAAAAGCACATATTCTATAAAATCCCTTGTACAGCAGAAATGGAGTGAGATAACACAGAATATGCTGTCTTTACTTCCCAATGTAGCACTGCAACCAATTTTTGAACCTTAAGAAGCATTCGACAAACCCCTAATAATGTGCTAAACCCGCTGAACTCCTTATCATCTTGGGAAACATCTGTGGCTTTGAAACTAGAAATGAAAAATATTTCTGCAGATCAAATTGTTTATTCCATTTCACAGATGAAAAATAATGGAGCCGGCTGCTGGTTTGCTAGACTGCAAGAGGAGCATGAGAACAGGGTGCTCTGAGCCAGGAACATCAGACTGAGAGGTTATGACATTAAAGACAACAAAAACTCCCACAACTCAGTACAAATGAGCATCTAAAATATCTACTGTGAGCTGAATAACGAGGGAGGGGGCGCTGTGAGCATTTGCCTAGCGCCCCTGGCTGTTCAAGTTCAATATTCACATTACCTGTCTCTTCTGAAGCGAATAACTATACTTGCAAAACATGCCAGACTTTGGAGCTGCTGTTCCCTGGACTAAGAGCTATTATATAGTTTATTGAAGGAGCTGGGGTTTTTTAGGTTGTGTGGGGTTTGTTTTTTTAAAATTTATTTTATTTTTACTTTTTTTTTCCAAGAAAGGGGAAGATATTACAGCACAAGAGATAGCCTATGACTGTTTGTCATAAATGTATACACCGACTTGACAGAACAGGTGATTAGAACCCTAATCCATCTAGAGATCAGTACAGCAAGTAAAGAAATAGATGAGAAACATTCCCTGTTTCCTTCCAAGTGGGCCTGAATCCTGACTTAAATGACACAACTCCAGAGATGGGAAAGCCACAGAGATCTCTGGATAGGAGAGCATGGAGGTAACTCCTGAAGCAAGGAGCTGGGGCTTGGGGAAAGCACTAGGAAAGGGGGATGCTACTGCTTTCTCCTCCGTGGTCACCCACCCACCCGTCTCCCTCTTCCACCTCCTCCTCTCCTCCCGCACAGGCTGTGCCCTTCACACCCCCAGGGGAGCCGGAAGGGTCCAGGTCTAGGGCAGCAGCAACCACCACAGGTTGTCCTACTTGGAGGTGGACAACTCCCCGTCTGCCAGCACGAGCTGCTCAAAACAGCCCATCTGCATCCCAGCCACTGCAGGCAAATACGCGTTGCTCTGGCACGGTACAAGCAGCGCACATGGCTGCTGTCACTGACAGCTCTCTATTACCCTTATTTAACTTGACATAGTGGCAAGAAATTCAGCCGTCATCTCCAGCACCAAGAATATTTAAATCAGCTCTCATGCAGACCATCGGCGTGAAACTGCTAAGGCAACCTGCCTCTGTGAATGAGACTCCTCCAGACAAAATCTTTCACTAGCTTGTGCTAGTTATGATTGTATTTCGAAAAAATGCTTTAAGAGTGTTCTCAAGACTAATTGTGGAACTCCAGCAAAGTGCCAGAAGCCTGTCCAACTGAAATGGATTCTCTACCATTAGGCAATTTAGGATAGTTTCTTCAACATTATGAATATATTTCTCGCTATTTTCCTTGTTATAAACTCTCTGTATACTTCCAGATTACTTTAGTCATCAACATCTCATTCACCTGGAAAACAGATCCCAGGATTTTCCATCGCCAGAGCAGCTGTCGCTGCAGTGGGAAGCAGAAGGGCACAGGGGATGCCCCCCTGCCCCCCAAACTTAATTTCCAAACACCACCATCAATCTAAAATGTTTCAGATCCCAAAACTGGGTTCCTTTTGTTTACTTCAATGCTCAGACGTGCTGGGAAGAGCTCCATCCGACAACATTCAAGAGAAATGTCTTCCCATTAGCTCTGTCAAAGGCTCTAGGAGTTTGCATCGGAGAAGAGAATACTATCTGTAATTCCTATAATTACAGGGATAAACTGTGCCTCTTCTTGCTGCTGGCTAATGATTACCACTGCTTTGAGAAATCTGCCAGCTGCATTCAGTTTTAGTTAGTCACTGAAATGAATTCAGTTCTTGTGCTGTTACCTGGCAAGTGTTTAAGCTGTCCAGGATATAACCTTCAATGTGTAGGACATAATATTACATGTAAGCATATCTATAGATACACAGATAGACATATTTGGTATCTGACTTGGTTACTGTTTTTGACAGAATCGCAAATCAGGATCACCTGCTTTACTGTTAGATTAAAAATATTTGGCCATGCTATTTTTCCATTTAAAAGCCAAGCGTTTAACTTCAATGAGCAAATATTTGCAGTATCAAAACCTAACGTTTTTATCAATCCTTTCTTACACGCAGTAAGGTCATTTTAGGTCCCTTTCTGGTTTTCTTTCTGACATACAGCTTACTGAATATTCTTTAACATGCATAAACATAGATATCATTTCCATAGTTCTTCCCACTGGATGGAGAACTCATCTCTTCCATCTTCGTTACGTGTCTGTATAGATGTTGTGTTCTCTTACCTTCAGTTCAGCCAAAGCAGATTACCATTGTTATGTCTTAATAAGACCTACAGACTCCAGTCTTATAGTGCCGCACACTGAGCACATCAATAATGAGTAGTGTGTCCTGTCTCGCATCTCTTACTGCCTAGGAACAGGGCAACAAGTTAATGCAAGGAATATATGGGAGAACACAAGGCAACAGTCAGAAAATTCAGGAGTGATCAATGATCACAACACACCATCTGACTGTCCATGGTTGACCTTTTTTTTTTTTTCCCCTCCCTTTTTTTAACTGTCACGACAGAGATGGCTGCTGGACATGGAGTCCAATGGCCAAAGGTTGCCTTGCAAGATCCTATGAGACATTTCAGCCCTATGTAGGAAATAGCATCTTTCCATCCTTTTGGCAAAACAGCAGCAGTCTACAACAGAGACACAGGATGGGCCTGAAGCAATAGGCAGGTACTTGGTATAAAATAGCTGATAGCATCCTCTTCGTCTTACAGCAACGTATAGCATCAGTCAGGAGAACAGTCCTTCCAGTAATATTTTGGTAGCAGTATCAAAGCGGACTAGACCGCATTTCTGAAGTCCTTGGAGTTCACAAAGAAGGAAAGGAGCATACAGGAGCATAGACTGTTTTTGCGGGTGGAAGATTTTAGAGCCCATGTTTTGTCATAATCAATTTAGACCAACTTCTGGGTCCTGGGGAATATCTGAGACAAACTGAGATTTCAGCCTGAACAGAAGTCAGCTCCAAAGCAGAGAGGGAGTTTGGTAATGATCAATAAAGAAACACTAGCTAAAGTCATATTTGTGAACGGCTGCAGTCAGCAAGAAACAGGCAGTGAACAACAACAGCTGAAGGACAGTATGAATTTTAGAAATAAAAAAAAATATCTTGGAAATTAAAAGTGAATCCCCATAAAAAGTTAACTGGAAATATCTTTCCATTTTGAACAAGATCATCTCATAGCCAATGTATTCTGGGATTTAGCCAGTTTACAATAAAATGAGCCAGTCTTCAATAAGAATACACTATTTCCATGATTCTAAAATTTAGATAACTCATGCGACTGCCAGCATAAAATCTCCAAGCGGTGAGATATTCCAAGTAAGCATTTAAATACAGCTTGAATTATTTTCGAATTAGGACCAAATGTTGCCTAAGTCCCGACAATATTCCCTTGCTCCAGATCCAAGGCACTATACATAGAACCAAAATCTGGACCGGACGCGAACAAGCTTCTAGGAGTACTACACATATGTTTAGAGTATTGTGCCATGGAGGCTCTATCATCCAAGTCTGCTAAGGCAAGAAAAGTGATTTATTAAAATCCTGTTTGGCAATAAATCTGAAAGGCCTTGGAGGAGACAAAGGCCCTCTTTAGTTGAGGCCCCACAGAAGGATGGTGAAAACCAGATGTACCATCAAAATGGATACAAGAGCGAAAAAGTAGACTGGGAAATGAAACCACCTCTCTGGCTTCCTTCAGCAGGTCAGCGCTAGTGACACCTAGTAACACTGCTTTGGGCGACCCTCCTCTCCTCTTGGAGCAACAAACATTGCTGGTCCAGCTCTCCCTGCAACGCATTATAACCCTCACAAAAGACAGAGGAATACAACACTTCACAGTCAATCTCAGAAAAGTATGGTGGATTTATTCAGAGGCTGTTTGTGGACCTTCAAGCTGTCATATTCTAAGCTGCACTGTATTTGTAATTCTGCTGGAGTGGTTTGGAGAAGGATTTGGTTAAAACTGGTGGCATGAGAATATTCACAGCAACTCACGTTTTCTTGACGTGTGGCAGAGGCCATGGGATGATGAAGCAGATACGTTTCCCATTTAGTGCATCTAATTAGTTATGATAGCACAAACCACAACTCTACAAGCAAATGTTCATGTTTACAGTTATTCTGCTATTTAAAAACAAGCTAGTAGAGTATAAGTGTAGAACTTGTCAATATTGAGAGTACAGAAAGATCACAGCATATTGTCATTACAATATGCTTTCTAATCAGAATTAATATTCACAGCAATTTTGCCATTAATGACTAAGGGTTGCCACCACCTAGGTTAGAACAAGAGACAGCTGCGGTTTAGTTCTGTGTCCTACTGTCCCTAATCTGTTGTTCACGCTACAGAAAATATCTCATGCTGAAATCTTACTGGGTTTGTTTTGAAACGCAATCTTAATTACAACACTTTTATGTCATAGTATGTGTACCAATTAAAAAAAAACCAACAACCATCACCAAACTTTTATTTCCTAAGGAACATTTGTCTTCTGCTACACTATTACTACAACATATGTACTCTTTTGATTTGCCCTAAGTATTATTTCCATGCTTTTTATAAGATACAGATGTTAAATTGATGGTTTGAAGCGTTTCAAACTGGCCCTCCACTCCCCAGCAATTATTGAAATATCAGTACCACATTTATAGCCATCTGAATGTCCTGAAACATCATATGAACTGGGAAAGTTTGTTGGTTTTCATTACCTCCAAATTTTTCCTTCTCCATCTCCTTTCAAAACCCACGATAATCATGCTTGTAAACTTGCTGATTATCTGAGATTCCTCCCTCCCCTGATTTTTTTCTGAGGTTATCCTGTTCTCCAGACGCAGGCAGCAGCTGCTGCTAAACAGGAGCATTTCTACAGTGGCATGTGACATTTCTGCAGTGAACACAACATCCTAAGTTTTAATTAAACCACCACTGCTCAACTTTGTTTACTTGTTTAATTTGCTATGAATTTAGCACATTACTCTTTAGGAGACTGCAAACCAGCTTAACCAGTGAAAATTATTAATTTGAGATTCTGCTGACGCCCATGAGCTGGGACAGCGCTTTGTGCTTCCAAGAAGTGTATGGCTGTGGATGTCCCAGTGTTCCCCAGGGGAAGGCCAGCAAAAAATCACTCCTGAAATGACATCAGGGGCTTGGAAGCCATTAAAAGCACAAACTCTTATTATGTCTTATAGGCTCAGTTCTTACTACTTTTGAGGAGGGGAAAAAAAAGATTTCAGTTTATTGTTTCACGTTTAGTAAAACTTGGACCAGGAAGGTAAATGAGTTGAATGATACAGCTATAAGAAGCACCTACGGGATAAAATTATCTTCTGGCTGATCTATTTTGACAGCATCAGTTTTATAAACACGTTATGAACCTTCTTTATAAACATAACATCGCTTTTAACCCAGGACACTGTTGCTTCCAATCTGCAATAATACGTTAGATTAAATAAATCTGTGGTGCAAAGCATCAGGTGACATTTCCAACCCCTCCTGAGACAACAGAGCACTTGGCTCCATCTTCTCCTTTGAAAGAAGACACAGGCTTTACTCAGGCATTAAACGACAGCCGTCAAGAAGGGCTGTTCAACAAGCTTTCGAAAAAACGAGAATTTGGACTACTATAATGAAGTTTACCTTATGTACACAAGGAAACTAAAATAATCCCTCTAGTCATCCTTGCACGTGAAGTCCAACCTTCAACCCTTAAGATCCACGTAACAAGTAGGAAGCCAAATTTCCTCCCACCCTCCCCAGCAAGACGTCGATAAATCCCCATCAGCCTTAATAGGATTTACGTGCCTACTGCAGCAGTAGAATCAAAGCCCTGGTGTGCAGGAGCAAACTATATTTCCAGCTCTTATCCACAGGACTCGGACAGATGGGGAAGAGTAACAGAAGTGGCTAGAGTATTGAAAAAGTGACCTGCTTCTAAACCTAAGGCGCGCGCACACACGTATCTGCGTCAGCACACATACGCAAGGGATTCATGCAATTGGAAAAACAGGTTACATGATCCCTATGCTAAGATCTCCCAGCTCTGTGGCAATATTCTGTGTTTTTTTGATTTTCTGTTTTCCAGATGAGGAGTGGAAGGATGGGAGTTGAAAAAAAAGTCATTTAATAGACCGCAGAAAAAAATAATGGAGAAGGAAAGATCGTTTCTCTAGTCTCCTCTCCTAACTAAATTAACATTAACTTCATTTTTTAAAGTCCTCACTGTTCCTGATTTACTGTTTTTATTCCTACCTGATTTATTTTCCAGACAGAGGACTGTAAAAGGCAGACAATTTTTCAGCATGGTGTCTTATTTCCTGCTGGGTTATTTTGTCTGTCCAAGGAGTTGTTAGAACAGAGGACAGAAAAAAGAATTTATGTTCCTGTACCTGAAGACGACACATGCAGCCAGGACCATCTGGAGCATGAAGAATGACTTCTGCACGTTATGGCACAATGCTGCAAAGAGCTGAACATTTCCTTCACAGCGTGAGGGAAAGCTCCCGTCTTCTGTGGCACAATTTCTGGGTGTGTGTCAAGAGAAAGCTTCAGCCTGTTGCCGAGTTCCCTAAGATCTTCCATGTATTTGTGAGGCTCCTAGTTTCTGGTGCAGAAACTGGAAGCAATGAGGAATAGCTGCATGCAATGTTTGCTAAGATCCGCAAATTCCTTGCTCCAGCCGTAATAGAAACAGTTTAAATATCGTAACGAAGAAGATAAATATGTAAATAGCAAGACCACCACAAACAGCTATGACCACCCAGTCAGATTTCCTGTGTGTGAATGCGTTTTGTTTGAGTTGGATTAGATCTTAAGATGACAACCATTCTTCATACAAAATTTTACGTAATATATTTGCATGAGCACCTTGGAAGTTGAAGAGCAATGCATTCTTTCTTATAATTTTGAAGGTAACATTTGCAGTATGTTAACTTGCACATTAAATCAGAAAAAAAAACCAACAACCCAAACCCACAAAGATTAGGTTTGGCCTTCTTTCAGTCAAGCAGTTCACATGCAAGAAGCGTTACAGCTAGGATCGCATTTGGAAGAAGCAAGAGTTACGAACTGTTTAGACTAGCACAGGAAGATATCTTTTTATATTATGTGTGTCTGCATGGTACTACTAAAATGAGTCAGCTTCTATTTCTTTTAGCCCCGTGTTGATATTAATAATTAAAATGGTGAAACCATTTCAGTAAGTGGGCTGCAAGTGAGGAATCCAGTTCTGACAATGATCAGCCTCTAACAGTGAGGTTTAGGTACCATGGCCGAAGGCGTTAAAAATAACAGATTTCAGCATTCGTATCTATCAGAGATCAGCGTCTTGCAGCCTTTAAGAGGTATGAATCCCAGAGCCACAAATGTCCTATGGCCTGCAGAATAAAAGATACTCTGACGAAAGTATGATATTTTGAAATTTTACATATCTGGCACACCAACAGCTGTCTGATTACTGAGGGAAGACATCTGCCCAACGAAATTTCTCTTTAAGTGTTTTCTACATCTCATTTTTCTAGGGCAGTAAGATCACAGATGGTATTGACGACCTTCAGCAATATTGTGGGACATGCTTCTGATTAAATGCTCTGTATTTTCCATGTCCCTGCCACTTGTTAACAACAGATAGACCTGTCACATGGACACACTCCCTTCACTCGAAATTTGACTGACACCATCAGCTCATCCAGTTTGCTTTCCCTAGGCAATGACTTTGTATCTGGAATCAGTTTGGAGAGATGTGTATTAACAGAAATCCCGAGGCTTGCTGTACTCATATATGAACATTTTTCAAAAGCTTTCACTGAAGATTTCTCAGGAGACATTATGCTTTACAACTACATTAGTACCAGGTACTGTCTACAATATATACAGTATATATGCAATAAATACTTTATAACAAAGTATTTCCATTTTGTCTCTCTGCCCTCCCACCTGCTTTTTTTTTT
>VYXH01001402.1:180137-231820 GCA_013397275.1 Burhinus bistriatus | reverse complement strand
CACAATCAGTGTTCTGATTATGCTCTTTTCACATGCACCCACACACAGCTGAGTACTTCTGAACCCCTGTTATGGTCTGGCTGAGATCCAATTCTACTTCTTTATCTATGTCCTTGTTCACTGCTTCTCAGGCCTGTCCAGCGAGGCTGCTATCTGCCTTGCATTCCAAGGTGCCGCTACATTTTAGGAACTTCTCCTTACTATACTATGTATTTTTTTCTCACACGTAGATTCTTACTGCCTCAAATATACAACTAACTCAGTATAACACCAATTCAATCTGTAGGATGACATCTATCACCATCTGTTAAGGTTTGAGAAACCCACAACAATTTATTGTCATTTAGACAATTATTCTATTACCCGATGACCCCTCCCCACCCAGGAAGGGGGAATCGAGAAGAAAACCAGGAAACCCAGGGGCTGAAATATAAACAGATTTAATAGAATAAGACTAAATAATTAACATTAATAATACTATAGAACCAACAGTGATCCCAATACCAATCTAAAAATATATGAGGATTATATTCAGCCAACTATACCAGTAGGAAGCTGTGCACTCCCAGCAGTAGACAATAAATGTTGGACACTGCGAGCGCTATAGCTTCGGGAAGAAGGGAAGGCCTCAGGGATCTGGCACCAGGGCAATGAGTTCTCTGGATCACCGCCATCAAGCGAGTGCTCAAACTCCTCAGCAAACTTCCTGATTTATATTGAATGTGACATTCATGGTATGAAATAATCCTGTTGGCCAGCTTGGGTCAAGTGCCCGGGTCTCGCTCCTCCTCATCCCTGCACCTGGCAAGCTCGAAAACACTGAGACCTTGAAACCCACCCACCAAAGCTGGCTATAAAGTAAATATTTTCACAAATTCAGACACTAGAGTCTTCTAAAAGTGCAGTTTTCCCAAGTGTTAGAAGAGAAATTAGTCCTTTGTCGCTCAAACCAGGACACCATCTTAACACATCTCAATATATACTAGTTTACCAGTTTGATTCAATTATAAAGTTCCTTACATGGCCAATTATCCTTAATTTTTTTTGAAGCTCTGCCTTAACAGGATCAGCTGTAATGATTTTTACACAAAGAATATATTCCCCACTGTGCTTCATGGGTTTGAAGAGCTTGTAAAAATTAGTTTTTGTAGATAGAACAGGCATATTTCTAAAACAAGACTCCCAAACAGATACATACTAGTGAACCTGAGTTACTCAGTGTTCCCTTTTCTAACAGCTTATGCCCAGACTTTTATCAATTTTTATAATTTTAAGATGTCCTAAAAAGTCAACATTTTTCAGAGAAAGAGTATCTTTTTTCCGTTTTTTATTTTTCAGTTAGGGTTTTTTTGATAAGGAGGACCCTTATTTCCAGAATGAACACACTATCATGATCTGTAGAAAATAAAAGATTATTCTAATTTTCATACCATATCTTTAAAGTTTACTAGCACATTGTAACATAAATTTAAGTATTATGCAGTCTCTACAAATGCGTTTCCAACATCCTTATATGATTCACTGTTGAAAAAAACACACAAATGACAATGAGGAAATATCCCCACTGAAAATACAAAACTAATTTCTAGTTTCCAGAAAATGCTGAACATGTTTTGAGCTGTGCAGTATAGAGATAACCATCTTGTGGGGAATACCTCGGCACCTCAATGCACTAACACTGACGCAAACATCTATCTCCCATAGTTCTGGAATTTTGGTTGTACATTAGGGTAAAAAACACAAAACCTTTAGTTACTTGGTCTTCAAGATCAGAAGACAACAGATATTGTACTTGCTTACTATGCGGCGTGCTAGCTGGTCTTGGAACTAGTCATTCTCATTCTCCATTAATTTGCACACAACAAAGACTTTTAAAAAATAACCAGTACCAGGATTATCTGCAGATCATGATATATTTTTTAAAATAAAACTTTGATTTAATAAGTTTTTTAATTTTCAGATATTCTTAACATTGTTTCCTTTATATCTTGAAAATCACCTGTTATCTTTCTGCTTATTGCCTTTCCAATGGCATAGAAATTAATTACTCCAAAATATTTTGATATTGATTGAAGTCCTTGCAATTAAGTTATGAATCATCTTCACAGTTAAAAGAAGGGGTAGTACATTTTTTGGCAGTATCTTAAGCCTGTCAAGATGCATCCTTTTAGGTATGAGCGAATCTTGGGGAAAAAATACTTCATTTGCTCCATAATCAACTGGTCTATGTGAGTGACTAAGGACAATGCTATCAATCCATGTAGCAATAGCAGGTCATGTAGTAATGTCTTAACATTTTTAGGGGGAAAAAAAAAGCACACACATCTCAAGAGATTTGTTCTCAGCCCAATAAACAAGAATAATTGTTATTATTTACTCCATGTGCCCAAGTCAGAATAAGCAATAGGGAAAGTTCCCGTATGAGCAAAGATAGGCCTTAAGGCAACTATAACCGTCTTTTCTAATCCATGCACAACCAGTACTGCACTCTTTCTGGAAAATGTAAAGCCTTTTCTTTGAAGTCTGCATGCTTTGATTTGTTGGTGGAATGCAAGTGTCACAGCCAAGGCCACACGGAGATCTACCTTGGTCAACTAAAGATGTCAACAAAACTCAGGCTCAGCTATAGAACGTGACTGCTTTGTTTGCTCTGAGCCCTTTGTATATACTCAGCCAAATACTATGCACCCTCAAAGCCCATATTTAGTTCACTATGACAAATAGTTACAAAAAATATCATTAAATGCATTAATCTGATTGTATTGACTAATCACACCAATAATGCCTTTAGGAAGGCTGAAGCTCCTTAGGCGGATTAGAGATAACTGTGAAAGCATATTGAATTTCAGTGGAAACTGCAGTCTTTTCAGTAAAAGGATGGAAAAGAAACTGGTTTTCTTTTTAAACTGCTGAATAAATGTACAAACTACTACTGTTTAGGATCAAATGCACAGGCCCTGATTTCACAGAAGGTGGCTTTGAGGAACTGCGTTCAGCAAGACACCCAACCCCAGGTGGGTCACTCAGACCTCCCCCTCAAGGCAGACCTCCCCCAGTACTCGATCACTCACTCCCAGTTCACTGCCTGATTTCGCCCAGCCAAGCTTCTCGCATCGATCCACCCCCGAAACTCTCACCTAGCTCTTCTCCTTAGCTCATACAAAGCCTATTTCTCTTTCTGGTTCCACTCTTTCCTCGCAAACTCACCCAGCACTGACAGTAGGGCATGTAGAGGGCCCTGGGGATGATATGAGAGTTTGCAAGCCTTGGAGTAGAGATGATGGCACAACACAGCTCTCGAGCATGTAGTGACAGAGCAATTATCGGAGCTGTATTTTTGTGTGTGGCAACCCCACTTCTTCCTAACAGGAGTCCTGCATCGATGCCAAACAAACAAATCCTCATAATGATCAGCACTGGCTGGCAGTTTTGAAGGACCAAGTAAACTTGGAATTCTTTCCTCTGCCAAAGTTATGACAGGCAATATAAGCAATGCTACAGATAGATCTGGGCTAGAAACATCTTTCTTGTTCTAGGAACATTTTTGAGATTTTAAATGTTTTCTTCTTCTTCACTGGCATGAAATCACAATCTTTCAGAATAACCGGGCAGAAGTGCAGCAATGAGATTTTCCTCATCCCAGAAAACTCAGTAACTTGATAATTAAAGCTTTCAAACAACATATGGGAAACCCAGCTTCAATCACATAATCCACATGACAATCTGAGCCTCAACTTCCCTACTCAAAGATTACTTTAACCATAATGCTGGCATGGGCTCAATCTCGTCCAAGATTTCTTCTGTATAGATGCCACTTTGTATAAGTAATTTCATATTATTAAGGCCAGAAAAATAAAGAAAGAGTAACTAGTTGTGGATGGCCGATTTTAAGGTAGAGTTGATGAAGTCTCTACACACTGTGAAGATGAGTTAATTATTTCTGTAAAATAAAAGATGAGCATGGGAACTGGAGAGCCAGTCTACAACAGGGATCTAGATTTATTTTTTCCATATCCAACCTGAGCTCTTTACCTACTGTACTGCCCTACCAGCTATTTTGGTTTCTCTACTGATAAATTTGCTATATGCTGTGCCAAGCTGTAATAAGATCTATTTTGCAAGAGTAGTAACCCTAACGTGCAAATACCGGACTTTTGCCTACTTAAAATTCCCCTATAATTCAGACTGGATACACTCTTTTTAACACTTCCCCTAAACACTGCTTTAAAGAGTGAAAGGTGTTCTATATAGCTATTTTAATTACATTTACATTAACTTCCAAGGAGATAATGCAAACCTATAGATTTTTTTAGGAGGGACTCATTTAGCTTGGAGTCTTTCATGCACACGCTGAGACCCTGCAAGCTCCATGGCAGAGATCCCGTTTCAGCTATGCAGTTCACGCAGCACCAAAGACTGATTCCCTGCCCTACATTTTTTGAGACCTTAGGTAAACCACAGAGGAGCCACGCTGAAAGCTGCAGGGCCCAAAAGCACTCTGTCCCCCTCAAAAAAAAAAAATACATTAGCCATCAGGCTGTATATAAGGCAGGACAAAAAGAAAAGGATGCCCTCTTCAGCCTGAGTGCTGCCTTCGCCTGCAGGTTAGGACTGCAGCAGCCTGCCTGTGGGCATGTTCATGCCTTCCTGGGCTTGGCCTTGCTATCACTACAGGTTAGGGGCTGACCTGCTGCAAAGCAGCTCTGCAGAGAGGGACATGGGAGTCCAGGTGGACAAGTTGACCATGAGCCAGCAATGTGCCCTTGTGGCCAAGAAGGCCAATGGCCTCCTGGGGTGCATTAAAAAAAGCGTGGCCAGCAGGTCAAGGGAGGGTCATCCTCCCCCTCTACTCTGCCCTGGTGAGGCCACATCTGGAGTACTGTGTCCAGTTCTGGGCTTCCCTGTTCAAGAAAGACAAGGAACTACTGGAGAGAGTCCAGCAGAGAGCTATGAAGGTGATCAGGAGACTGGAACACCTCTCTTATGAGGAAAGGCTGAGAGACCTGGGTCTGTTTAGCCTGGAGAAGACTGAGAAGGGATCTCATCAATGCTTATCAGTATCTGCAGGGCAGGTGTCAAGAAGATGATGGGCCAGACTCTTTTCAGTGGTGCCCAGTGATAGGACAAGGGGCAATGGGCACAAACTGGAACACAGGAAATTCCATCTGAACATAAAGAACCACCTCTTTACTTTGAGGGTGGCAGAGCACTGGAACTGGCTGCCCAGAGAGGTTGTGCAAACTCCTTCTCTGGAGATATTCAAAACCCGCCTGGATGCATTCCTGTGCAACCTGCTGTAGGTGAACTTGCTTTGGCAGGGGGGTTGGACGAGATGATCTCCAGAGGTCCCTTCCAGCCACTACCATTCTGTGCTTCTCTATAAGCAAACAGCCCAGCAGGGAAGACCCATGTCGGGTCGGGCCCTGTTGGCTGGGCCTGCCTCCGTGGGGCTGTTGACCAGAGCTCGGGCCCGGCCCCAGGAGAGGGCCGCCTGCATGGCCTGTCAGCAGGGCCCCAGCACGGTTCGCGCCCTGGCCATCGACCCCCGCCCATGAAATCCCCGGGGAAAAGCTCAGAGGTCGGCCCGGGGCAGCGCTCGGCTCCGATGAGCAGCCTGGGGCGGCGTGGCGAGGGGCAGAAAGCCCAGTGTGGGAGCTGAGGAATAGTGGGCGCCGCCGGCGCCCAGTGGGGACGGGGAGAGGCACCGCCACCTGCCGGCTCCCTTGAGGCAGGGCCTGGGCGGGCGCGGCCTGGCCGCACCGCCCCCTATGGCGCCGCGGGCGCTGCTACAAGAGGGGCGGGCGGGGGCTGAGCGGCCCGGGCAGGCGGGAGCGACGCCATGGCGGAGGGGCGGAGCGCCGCGCGGAGGGTGCTGGAGCTGAGGGAGCAGCTGGGCTGCGCGCAGGAGCCCGCGGAGGTACCGGCGCTGTGGCCGCGCTGGCTCCGGCCGGGTTTCCACCTAGGGGCGTCAGGAGGCTGCCCCGATCTCTAAACGGATACTATATGTGTTTACGTGTATGTATGTAAGGCGGCAGCGAAGCCCCGGGGCGGGCCGGGCCCGGCCCGCTGGCCCTCGCTGCACTGAGGAGATGCTGGCCCGCGTTGTCCCCCCTCGGAGGCAGGCTGCCGGCCCTGCCGAGCAGGGAGAGGGGTGTTTGAGCTGAGGGGGAAACCCTGTGTGAGACTCCGACCCTGGGGCTCCATTTTGTTGCCCCTGTCTTGTCATGGCCGGGAGGGGTTGGAGGAAGGCTGGGTAGCGGTCAGGTCATGCGTGGTGATCTCCCGGGTGGGTGAGGGCTGAAGCTTTCTGTGGGTGACCCAAGAGCCCTGCGTGCAGTCAGGTTAGGAGGGGAAGGGCAACCAAAGCTAGGTGTTGTGTCGTTACATCTAACGGGTAGTGCTGGCTGTGTGAAGTGCCTGGCCGGAAGGTCAGAACACAGAAGCTGAAGAGCCGATTTGTGTGTTTTCTCGGTGAAGTAGGTGTTTCTGCTTTATTTTAACGGCGTGCAGCAAGGGGCATGGGAGCTGTCGCACCCTGCCTTGTTGTTATTCCTGGTGCAAGAAGGACAAAGCTGCTCTTCTCTCTGAAAGAAAT
Source organism: Burhinus bistriatus (assembly GCA_013397275.1). Classification (NCBI taxonomy): domain Eukaryota; kingdom Metazoa; phylum Chordata; class Aves; order Charadriiformes; family Burhinidae; genus Burhinus; species Burhinus bistriatus. The sequence goes on along the minus strand of VYXH01001402.1, from coordinate 225,225 downwards.
TAAGCAACCTGTGGGGTAGCGGGGCTGCTCGGTAGCTGCAAGGACTAGATAAGGACTGGTGGAAGCAAGCAACATCCGTGGGGAGATGAATCAGAGGAGCCTGTGGAAGCTGCTGTTGACACTCTGGAGGTACCGAGGGGCGGACAGGAAGATAGGCACAGGCTCCAGGGCGGAGGGGGAGAAAGACACCCTCGGCTCTCCGAGCCCCAGGCTGGACTCTGAAGGAAGTGGAAGCAAAGCAGTATGCGCCAAATTTGGCTTACTGTTCTACGAAGTAATAAATCACATTTGACTGAAGGTGTATTCAAAAGGGTGGGGGTTTTCTTTGAGGGTTGAATGCAGTTTGGAAGTACAGAATGCATTTGCCATGACAGATTTCTGAGACATTAGAACTTGATACAAGTTTGTGGAAGTATTCGGAGGCAGAGTGTGGCAGTAAAATTTAGTCTGCATTGTGTTTGGTAGTTAATGAACTTGAAAAGCTTAGTTATTAATCATATCTACTGTATGTTTTCAAAGTGTGTGTATGCATATATAGGAAATACTGATTTTGTTAGCCAATAATGGTTTATCTTCCTGAATGCCAGTGCTGTAGGCTATATCTGTCCAAAATGCAAATATCTGTGCAGGTGCTTCTTCAGATGTTTTAATTTGCAGTTCAATGAATCCAAAATTTATTCGTGTGCTACTAAAGTGATCAGATCTTTGAATCTTTGCTCTTTGAATTTTTTAATACTTGGGGTTGGTGTTGATATGCTATTCTGAACAAGAAATTGAAAAGGAAAAGAAAGAAACAATTCTAGAGGTAATTAATTTTTTAAGTGATCCCAAAACAGCAAGTTTCAAACACATTCAACTCAAGTGAAAAACGTGAACAGCCCTGGCAGATTTGGCTCTGTTAAGGAAGCAGATGCATAGTTTTTATGTGGCATGACTGTAAGCAGGTGCTGCATAAAATGGGACTAATGGTGGTGCTGCAGCACTTCTGCTGTCTCTGGGAAAAGTGTGTCTAGTGAAATAGAAATATTTACGGTTTACAGGGGCTAAGGAGTGGTAGGGCAAGTGAGAAACTGATAGCCGTAAATTGGCACTGCTAATAAAAGGTAAATCTAGTAATAGAAAACATGTGTTTATCGTGTCTAAAGGCAAAGAGGAAAGTTTTAGGTATGTCTGGAAAGAATAATCAATAGTACAGATGTGTATGTGGCTAAGTGTTGGTGTTGCCAAATATTTCTATTCCATACTTGAGAATAATATTTGTCTTGACACTTTGTAATGCTAAATACTTTCTGATCTGACAGTAACCAGGGAAGATGCAGAACATTGATTGTTCGTGTCAAAAGCTTTTTAATGTGCAAGGTTTGATAGCTACCCCAGTGAGTTTCCAGAGAATTGACCAAAGAATGAACAGAACTAATGATTTAGGTATTGAATGATGCTCAGGGTACTAGGGAAGTTCAGCAGGACAGGGGAGGGAAAAAACCCTGTTTTATTGTTTATACAGGTAAATGAAGTGGTCTTCATTGGCATTGATCATGAAGGAATGTGTTGAGTAGCTGCATGATGTTGCATCTAAGGTGTAATTGTTGTAGAATTAAAGGATGGTGCCATGATCCATGCCACTTGATGATACTTTATGTAGATATGTACTGCCAAATTTATCTCAAATTATATTCAGCTGACACTAACTGTCATAAATATATGCAAGTCTTTGACTTGCTTCTGTATCATGCTGATTACAGTAGCAACGTTGTGGACCTGATGCAATACATGAAATAGATTTCACTTGCACTCACCAAAAATAAGTGCCAGATCTCACCAGAAAACAATGTTGATTTGTCATTTTGGTTGTGGGTTTGTGGTAGCTTTTTTGGAGTGGGAGGTGATTATGCATCTGTTCTTGACATGATGCTACTCAAATCTTTCTTAATTTAGAAGACAGCAAACATTGTAGGGAAATACTACAAATACAGAAGTAATTTGTGTCAAATGAGGAGAGACTCTTCTAGAAACCAACTTTGATCATGTGTTAGGCTATGTTCATTTGAGCAACACACATTTTAGCATGGCTCAGTGGAAAGTCACAGCTAGGAGCTGTGAATATAGGTCAGTCAGGATAGGAGACTGTATTTTGGAAAGCATTGACTCAGAAAATGATTCGGAGCTCTGATGTATTACCAGTTGAGCATGAAATTGCAGTACAATGTAGTGGCTTATGGAATAAATGCTATCTTTGGGTAGCTTAGCAGGGTTATGTTATTACCGCTATATAGTATTAGAGGGACAATTACAGGAATATTATGTCCTGTTCTGGGGACTGTTTTTTAAAAACAGCACTGCCAAGCTGGAAGGATAATAAGACAGCCAGAGAATGGCTATAGCTCTAGCTAGAATAACTTACTGAAACTAAAGAACCAAGGTAAAATATGTGATTAGTGTTTACACTTCTGTGTTGTGTAAGATACTTGAAAGAAGACTCCTTTAATTAGCAGAAAGAGATAATTAGATTCAGTAGCTGAAAACAAAACTAGACACTTTTTTTTTAGGCAAACAGTTGTTCCTTTTTTTTTTTTTTCTGAGGGCATAGGAATGACTTTCTTGGGAATATGTTGGGTTTTTCTAATGTGTTGTCTTCAGAGTCTTGGTTGCTCTTTCAAATGAGGTGTCTAGCTCAGCCAGAAGTTATGGGCTTGGTGAAATTTTGATGGGCGGCATTATAGAAGAGAATGAGCTAAATGATTGTAGAGAGATGCAGCTAGTGAGTGAGGAGGGAAGGAGAGAAAGCAGGAAAGAGTTACTGCGGTGAAATGTTGAATTGGTCCATTGACCACAGATGGCCTGGGGACCTGTTAATGGGTTCCATCCTTCCTGAGGGCCCAGGGTCAGCTAGAAAAAATGAGGCAACTGTACAACGCTCGTGTAAGGGATGATGGAGCAACACTGGTGCAGTGGGAAGAGACCAAACTTGGTGCACCTGAGATCTGTTGTTATCATCACTTTGCTTTCAGTTTTGACTCTGGAAATTGTTTGCTCACATGTTTCTTACTCATTGTCCATTACCATTGCCCTCTGCTTTCCAAATACCCACCTGCTTTCCCTCCTCCCCTTAATGTTAGCTCACTTTTGCTCCTATTGTCACCTTTGCTTTTGTCTCACGCTGGTATGTGTGTGCCAGCTCTCAGTTTGTCCATAAGGCTCTGTTTCTGTTATCTCTTAAAGCTGCATGAAGACCAGTGTCTTGGGCTTGCTTGGAATGTCATTTATTGGAAAAACAACAATCCTAAAGGCTTTGGAACATTGTTTAGAAATCAGTTTTTAGGAATTATGTAGAATAATTCAGGAGTTGTATATAGAGGTAACTTATGTTCTTAATTTTTCTATAAACTTTACCATCTCTTTTAAAATCAAAAGTTTTTCCATAAGGGTGTACCTGATAGTGGTATGCAAGGTAAAATAAACTAGTATAGGGTTACATATGTATTGTGTGTATATGGAGGGACTTGGGGAAAAAATTACTGGGTACAGTCCAGTGAGATAAGAAGAGCCAGATGGGCTACATATGCTATGGTAAAATATATGGTTAGACCTCAACTATCAATCTTTATTTTGTTTTTGAAGGCCTGGTCCAAACAGACTTCAGATAAATTACTTTCTCTTTTTTTGCCTTATTTTATGTAATAATTTTAACAATTTGTATGGTGCACCATATAAATATCATGGCACCAAAGTTTGTGTTTCTAACAGGCTTTAGTTTCAGTGACAGGCTTTACTGTGTCTTATACTCCACGGTATACCTTTCTGTGGCCTTCACCAAAGCCTGATAGATATTGGACCTTGGTATTTGTTCTTTAAAAAGCAAACAGCCCCTCCTAGTCTTTGATAGAGAAATCAGAACTCTCTAGCAAATAGAATAAATACAAAGTTTCTCTGCTGTTACTAATGTTTGCCACAAATTAAACTTGCTTGTTTCCTGGTTGTGTCTGTAAATAGGTTTGGTTCTAAATGCCAAGCGCACAGAGATGGGCGATTCCTACTGGCAGGCTGGGTGCTACCATTTATATTGCCCAGTTATAGTACAAGGCAAATGGAGCTCTCTCTCTGTTGGTAGTCCTGTACATACATAGCTGCTGAGCTCACTGCAGCCTGATCTGTTGCCTGCTTTCGAGAGACCAGGATTGCTTCTCCTAAAAGGCTTGTCAGTCTTTGATCGATGCTTTCTATTTTCTTTTTAATGAAACCCTCTTGTTTGTCTTCATTTGCCAAATGTGATATACACTTCAAGAAAGCAAAATGAACAGTGTGGTCTTTGGTTTAGAAAACTTTGAAAGTTTTGTCTTTTATTAAAATGTGTTGACTGCTTTTGGACATGCTTGTCATCTAGGTACTTTTGTAATTTAGCCTGTTGTTTTGAAGTTGTATGAATAGTAATTGCCTGCTTCCTGAATCTGTTCTTCTGAAATGAACTTGGCTTTATGAATTAGCTTAGTCCAAAACCCATCAAGAGGAGACACTCAAAATCCCGTTCTCTTTGTAGCTGGATGAAAACATCTTTTAGTGTTCTTCCACATGTAGGTTAGTCTTTGGTCTATGGGATTTATTCCCAGTGGTTTGCACTGCTTGAGTATCTAGTCATCCTATATAGCACCATATAACCTGGTAGCAATGGGTTACTTCCTTTTTTCATTGCAAAATAAATTAAATGAATGGGGATATATTTTTTTTTTAATTAAATAAAAAAAGGAACTAACTTGACACTGATAACATAGTTTCTAATGCTTGTGATTAACATTGTAAGCAATTTTTTTTTTTTTCCTACTTAAGTATCTTTGCAATGCGTTTTTTCCCTGATGGGATTTTTTAGAAAAAGTCTTCAGCTCACAAAATATGTAGCCTATACCTGTGAAGCGTCTGGAAAAAGTTACATGTTAAGCTTGTATTGTTCTCAGAAGGAAGAGTAGTTCTCTTCACATGCAAAATTGTTTTTAACTTCATTGCATATATTCTTAACACAACTTGCCTGCTCAGGGAGTGCCTTACCCTTAAATAGGAGAACTTCACATGGCTTTTGTACTGGTTCTGAAATTTTGGTCAGGAAGCTTTTTTTTTTATAGATGTCCTGCCATTTTGTAGTTAGCTGAACTTTTTGGGAGAGAGTTGATTTGTTACCTCTGGTCCTAGGTGTATGTCTTACTGTTACAGCTTTTCTTGTGTTTTTCCAGGCCTTGAAGCATTTCTCCTGCACTTCTCTAGGTTTCAGAAACACTATTGCAGGGTGGATGATTTACAGGAAGTGCTGCATGCCAGGCATGTAGGTAGAGCCTAGTGTACACTGTGTCAAGTGTGGGATTCCACTACTAATGAAACTTAAAATGATAGTAGAGAAAAATATCCCTTCAGTGCAATTTATAAATTGTTTCTTGAAGTTTGCTACTCACTTATTTTACTACCTCTTCCACCTCCTTCAACACCCTTTCAGAAGCAGTATCTAATATGATAAAAGACAGTTCATCAGTTATTTAAGTTAGCATAGCTGTTATTATAGTTAAAAAGTTTCTCAGTAGTCTGTTTTGCATTCCTGCAGGCTCCTGCCATTGCATTTAGAAGTGGCAATGATCTGAAACTTGACTAGTATTCCAGGCTTTGTGAAAGCACTATGAAATGGTGTTATTTCAGTTGCACATTAATTCTGTCATCTGCATAACATAGCTTCCTGGAAGTTTGTGAAAGATAAGGCAAATTGCTTGTGTGTGGTCAACTGCAAGACTCTGGGGTGCTGTATACCCATTGCTAAAGAAATTGTATAATATTGCCAAAGGAATTTATACTCTGCTTATAAATGAGACTTTTGTGTTATTGAAACATTTCTCATAGGAAGATGAGCATTTTGTATTTGAAAAATTCTTTCCTGCTTTGATGGAAATGTTGAGTTTTGTAACAGGTGTACACTTTGTCAGTGCGAAAAAAAACCAGCTGTTCTAGCTTGAGCTTGTTTTGTTAATGTACAAATTGCAGCTAAATTTTCAAAACCTTATTTTTTGCAAACTGGGCTCCCACCAGCTCTATTGTCCTTTCTTGGCCTCGGCCAATGGAGTGGTGCTGCAGCTGACTGGGGGACTTGCTGTTTTTTGCGTGGTGCTGGTTCTGCATAATGCAGCTTTTCTATTGGTTCTGTAACAAATGAGGGTCACTGCTACATGAAGAGTGTGGGCATATATATGTAGCCTGTACTACTGTATTATTGATCTTTAATGTAATCTCTGTAGTGGTAAATGCATACCTACTGGATTTTCTGGTGTTACTGAAATTGGGGGTTGGCATAACTGTACTGGTTCACAGTACAGACTTCAAGTACAGCCCTGATGTGCTGTAAAGGAGTGCTTATATTCTCCTGGTGTTGCTGGATATTCCTCGTAGCACTATTGAGTATTTTTGGGTTAAACATGTGAATGACGATGAGAGAAACAAAATAGAACTTATGAATATTTGTTCTTTTAAAAAAATAAATCTGATGTTTCCTTCCAGATTATAAAAACACTTAAGGTACTACAGGATTTGGATATATCACTGGATATTCTAGTGGTAAGTGACCAATTAAACTCTTCCATAGTGGATTACTGTGTAAATGTCAGGGGTATACAATCATAGAAGCAGTGAGCATGTTGTGTTTTAAATTTTGACTCTTAATCATGATTCGTTTAGAGCTCTGTACAAGGGACCATGAAGTCTTTTCCAAAAGCCAGCTGGAAGCTGGGCATACAACTTGACAAATGCGGTATTATTCCAACAGTGATAGTACTGAGCAGGAATCTGAGCATATAGAGAACACTTTGCTACTCAAGGTTGGTTTCTTCTCACTGTAAAACTGGTTTCAAGTCAATGTTTAAGACAAAACAAATATGGGTGAACCATTCTTTAGGTCAGTTGTCTAAATCTTCTGTCTTTTATTAGCAGCTCAAGGTTAGTTTCTTGCATTTAAAGAGCAGACATCCCAAGTAAGGATACTTGTGACTCGTATCCTTATCCAGCTACATTCTATTGAATTTTATATTGGACATTCTCACACTAGTCTACGAAGCTTCTAGTTATTATGAGCAATGTGGATGTATTTTGGGAAGAAGAAAAATGTGTTTTTTGCAAGAGAGTTCTTTGAAGAGTAAGAGAAAAAAATATGGTAATTATTTGGCTGGCCTGTTCAGGCAAAGGCATTTGCCTGCCTAAACACAGGTAGATTTCTACTGGAATATGGCAATAGTTATATATTTTTATTGGAAAACAAAATAATCTCATACCAATTAGTTGTTTAACATGACAAAGGGCTTCTGCGAACAATTCATGTTCCCAGCAAACTTGCATGTGTTATAATGTGGCCAATTTTGATGGAAGCCTTCAAATCAAATAGAGGAAAGAGATGTCTTGCAACTGAAGACTCCGCGTATTTTTAATGCATTTGAAGAACGTAAATAGCTTCAGGAAACAATCCCACCAAATTTCTTGCATCTATTTGCAATACTTTGACCTACCAAACCAGTATTGCTCAAATTACATAGAAGCTAAATATCCTTAAAGTGAATTTAAGGAAGTCCTTTTTAAGGTATGAGCTGATTATGTGGGAGTAGCACATGTGTAGCTCTTGGTCAGTCTTCACAGGAGTATCATTTTACTGGTTAGCAAGAGCATTAACAGGTTGCTGCTAACCTACTGAATTCCAAGTTTTGTATGTGGCTTAAAAGTGAGAGTTTGTGAATCGGAGACACGTACTGATAATACAGGATTAAAAAAACCCAAACAACCTGTGATACTGTCTAGACTCAAAGCCTGCAAGATAGTTGTGCTTAAACACCATAAAACTCACTAGAACAAGATTTGAAGGCACAATGGTAATGTGAAAATAATTGTATTGGGGGGGAAAACAGAAAACAACAGATTTTAAGTATTTTCTTTTTTCTGTGGCTGAAACTGAGACTGAGTTTAGTTATATGAACTCTGCACCTCTGACCCTTCTGCCCCATGCTGCTCCTGGTTGAGATGCATTTTAGATTACAATATGTCCATCATATACGCTCTGTAATGTGCTAAAATGTTCCTGCATAAGCCTAAAAGGAATTTGAATTGATTAATCTAACTCGGTGGAGCAGTATGCATTTTGTGGGCATAAGCATTCCAGCCAAGTGAAATTCCCGAAATACATACATTTAATGGAGGAAAATTACTAATCTTACTTTTATGAATTAAGACTGCATTTTGTTCACCATGTTTGGTTATAAATATCTACCTTTCCTTCAGTTATGTTTGCAGTATAAAGATTACATTTATTTCTTTAGCTGCCATAAGACTTCTCTGACTACTGGACTAATACTGTTTGTAGCAGTTTTAGAGAAGATTTTATTTGGTATGTTAGTTGTGCTTTATTCTGACCATCTTTCTTGCACTATCTTCAAAAGGAAACTGGCATAGGCAAAACAGTTAACAGTTTTAGGAAACATGCAACTGCTGGAAATGTAGCTAAAACCCTGGTAAAACAATGGAAAGACCTTATTCCTCCAGAAAATAAAAGGTAGGTGTGAACTAACTTTTACAAAAAGTTAATTATACTTTAGTGTAACTTTATAAAATGCAGCTTGAAAAGCTTAGGAAAGTGTTTGGAATTAAAAATATGCATTAGGACAAATGCATAAATGGAATGGGAGAAATGAGTCTTTGTTGTGGTTTAACTCCAGCCAGCAGCAAGGACTGTGCAGCCACTTGTGTGGTTCTCCCCCTTCCCCCAGAAGTGTAGGGGGAAAGGTGGGGGGGGAACCCAAAACCCACCTCATGGGTTGAGATAAAGACAGTTTAATAGAACAATATCAGACAAGGAAAATAGCAGTAATAATAAAAATGGTAAAAGAGTAGACAAGACACAAGTCACTCTGATCACTCATTAAATTGGTGAATTGGCACTGTCCCAAGCAGCGATTGCAAGTATCTGCTGCCCAGCTAGCTCCATTTATATACTGAGCATGATGGCTTTGGTGGGAAGCTGAAAAAAAAGTCCTTGAAAAATATAAACATCACCTGGCAACAACTAAAACAATATGCATTATTGACATTCCTTTCATACCAAATCTGAAACACAGCAACCAGTAGAAAGAAAATTAAGTGTATCCCAGCTGAAACCAGGACAGTCTTATAAAATATCAGCAAACAAATAAGAGCGACCAGTATCAAGTCAATTAGCCAGTGGCACTCAGATTTCAACTGTGTGGGGTTTTTTTTACTGGTACAAGTTCCTAGGTCCCAGATGATGCAAGCAGGATTAAGCCAATGATGGGCACTGCCCTGCAGCTCTTCAGGGAAGTGGGAAGCTTGCTTTTTCTTCCCAGAGATGTTAGTTAAATGAGGCAGTTCTCCAGTGATTTTGATTGTATGGAGGACTTTCCTATAATGTTCGTGTAGACTGAGAGGGGCTTCCAATATTCAAGGAGTCACACTGAAGAGATGCAACTTCTCGGAATGAAGCAGCCACCACTGCCACGGCCAGGCTAACCATGCTTTAGATGTTTTGCAGACCTCTGACAACTTGAGGTAGTTGAGCTGAGAAAGCCCAAGGTTTAGATTGACTAAATAGTCTGTTTTAAATCTGAAGTTTTTCAAACAATGGGAAAGTGAAATACCAGAACCCATGATAAGCAAAGCATAAAGACTGGCCTGTTGTAATATGTATTGTGTACAGAGCATGTTGTAAATTCTCTGTCTCCTAGTTATTTTGAGTACCATGTCTGTGTTATAAAGCGTGCAGAGAAGACTGTAAAAAGCAGTATCCAACATGCTATAGGCAAACAGTATTGTCAGGCATATTTTCCTACTGATGGTTATGTCCTTACTCCCTACTTGTCATGTAAATTCTTGTCGCAGTATTTAGCGGTGCTGGACCCGAGAGATGTTTCTCTGGGATTCTGCACTGATAATGGAGGAATAAGAGCTCATCAGAGCACAGTTCTGTGTCTTGTAAAACTATGACACATGGTATAATTTAATGCTTTTAGTTTTACTAATATAGGTAAAAAGATTCGTTGTTCAAGAACTTAGCATGAGATATAGCATGGGATGCGATATATTTTTTTTTTTTGTTGCAGTGGTCATAGAGGAAGAAAACAAAATACTGAAAAAGAAAAAGATGAGACAAAATCTTCTGTTTCCGAGGAGATTAAGCCTTCAGAGAAGTCTAAAGCATCTATACTGGCCTCCAAAAGTTCCAATAGCACTCCCATTTCTAAAAAGTTGAATAAGCAGCATACCTGTAGTGAAAAGACTCACCAAAGTAGAGATTCAGAGTCTCAAAAAGAGTGTGATAATAAAGAATGTAGCAGCAGTGGTTCTAAGCGTGCTTCCCAGGGCAACAATCATCAAGCTAAAGAAAGGGACTTCAAAGAGAAGACCTCCACAGACAGCAAGAAAGTTTCAGAAAAGCAGTGTTCCTCTGTAACCAATAAACACTTATCACCCCTGAAGGAAAAGCCTAGTAAGGATGCTTCCAAACAGAGAAATCATAAGCATGTGAAGAAACCAAACCAAAAAAGCAAAGCCCAATTATCTAGTGATGAGGAATTTGAGCCCCCTACTATGTCTTTTGAATCTTATCTTAATTATGATCAGGTTACCAAAAAAAGAAAGAGGAAGGCTTGTTTTACAGGTGAACGGCCAAAGAAGTACAGTGAACAGAACAGCTCATTACCACAAAAGACTTCAAAATTTTCTCATGCAAAACAGGGAGAGGAAGATGTAAAAAAATGTCAAAGTGATCAATCGGAAACTCCCAATAAAAAGGTAAACCACTGCATGGTTAAGATAATAGCAAATAAACTGCAGATGAATAAGCGCTTTGGACTCTTATTTTCGGTGAAATTCAGCTGTATTTATTCTAGGCAACAGATTGCATGGCTCTGAGAGATCAGCTGCATTGCAATTGCTGATAATTGCAACAATGGGGCAAAAAAAATGATTGTTTATTGCATACTGGCAGTTTACAATTTATTTGTCTTGTATTTTTAGGATGATTTCCAATATGGCAATAGTGTTTGATCCATATCAGCTAATCTGCTTTTTATCTGCAAAGTAAAGGTACTTACCTTTGGAAACATGTCCCCTTCTTCTATTCTTGACCAGCTTGGTTTGGGACTGTATCAGCTGTTTGTGTATAGCACAGTCATCTTGTCAGATGCTGTGGTTCTTTAATAGTGAACATTGAGGTCTGCAGTGGAACTAAACTTTCTTCTTTTAATGCATTGAAGTAAACAACAGTGTTGCATATAAAAGTAGCTTATACATGTTTGTAATGTGAACTATCCTAGTCCTTTGAAGTGAAAGAAGCTTAAGTAGCTCCTCTGAGCCAAGGTATATCTAAATATGTGTATTAATTAGACGTTTAAATGAAGCCCTCTTGTGCACTGGGAATTAGAGTTCTCTTCAGTCATTTATCTTTACTGTGATGTGAAAGCTTTAGGTTTTATTTATTATGAAAGATCTGCCTGTAATCTGAATGTAGTATCTTCTGTCCCAAATGGAGAAATATTACTGTAGAGGCTTGTGTATGATACTCTAGCATAAACTGTTTGAGGAAAAATATTGGATGTTCAAGTAGTTGTGAAAAGTTATTAAACATACTCAAATGAAGTTCAGGGAAATGCAAGTTTTGGGCTGTAAGTGCCTGGCTTACAACTGAAGGACACCTAAGACCCAATTTAGGTTCTGTACATAATGCCGAGCATTTGTAGGGACCTGTACTTGCCAGACTGCTGCATTTATATCCATTTTTAAGGGGTCATCTGGGAAAATTTTAGGCTAAATGGCTTATCCAGCACAATATAGGAGACTTGATAGGACCAGATATAAAGGTGTTTCTTGTCATTCAGGATGGTATTTAGTTTGCCTTTAATCATGGAACAGGTTGCCCAGGGAAGCTGTGGAGGCTGCATCCCTGGAAGTGTTCAAGGCCAGGTTGGATGAGGCTTTGAGCAAGCAGGAGGTGTCCTTGTCCATAGCAAGGGGGTTGGAACTAGGTGGCCTTTAAGGTCCCTTCCGACCTAAACCATTCTATGATTTAATTGTGGCTTTGTATTCTTACAGTTTTGTCTCGTTCACTGCATGCCTCTAACCTCAATAGTGATTTATCTGAAAGCCTGTTAGCTGAACATATCTACTCTGTTTAGTGTCTTTTTATGCACTGATTGCAGATATCCCACTAAGTTCATTTTGTGATGTAGTCTTAGTAAGTAGAGTATGAAAGGGTATGCTGAAAAGTAATCCAGTGAGTAAATTTTAGTGCACAAAAGAAATAATTCTAGTTACCCTAGTTAACTTTGGGGTTTCCTTAAGGTTTTCTTGTACCTTATTTTAAGCCTCAGTAAACCCGAATTTGTAATGTTGAAGCAAAGTTTCCTTGACTCTGCACAGGCCAAGGTGGCATCCCTCCAAGATCTTCTTAATACTCCACTGCCTAAATTTCTGACAGGTATCTCAATCTCATCTGCCTCATATGCTGCAGACTTTAAAGGTAAGTAGTATGCAAGGCTGATGAATGTGAAATAGTGCAGGTTTTTACAGTTCTATATAGAGATGTCTTTATCCCCTTTTCTAATAAACTATATTAGCTCATCTGTCCATGGCGAAGAAATGCCTCACCTTCACTTTTGTCATCTGTAGAAATCATGTTGAAGCTGAAGGGACTTATAAAAGCTTCCCTCTTACGGCTTGCTGAATAAAGATATACTGTGGAAGGTTATCACAGATACAGAGAAGGCATAGATCAGGTGGTAGTTCTACAGGCTCTGTTTATCTTTACTCCTGCCTATACCTTATAGCAGGCAAAGCCTTAGTAGAAATTATTTTAGGTAAAACAAATATAGGAAGCACTTCAGCATAGGAACTTGCTAGAATTTTTATAGGTAGGTGTCACAAAGTGCCAGTGGTTCCCCTACCAGGTCTGGTGAGGTTCCAGTGGTTTCATATCACTCTGGTCTTGAAAAACCACTGCTATTGCAGCTTCTGGCTTCGCTAGGATAACTCGGGAAGATCAATACTGTGCTGTAGGCTGGTAACAGAGTATTCTAGATGTGAATATGGACCTGAGCTAAATAATGTAAGACTGGTTTGAGTTGATGCAGCTCACTTGCAACGTACATGCTGTCTTGGTGTTAAATGATGATGAATGGACTTCTGTAACATCTAACATGTAAGGGCCCCAAACTGTAATGCGGTAACTTTGTATTTCAAGAAAAATGAATATACATGTGTCCTAACAGCTGTGTTTCTCTCAAAGCTGAATGTTTAAAGCATTGTAAAATGTCATGAGGTAAAGGAAACCCTGCCTGATGTTTTGTTTACAGCTTCCCTCGCACCTGTTGTAGAAGCACCCCAGCAAGTCAGTGAGACTATTCAATTCACAGGACGGAGACTGAACTCTAAAATGCAAGTTTACTCTGGCTCTAAAACGGTCTGTCTTTCAAAGATGCTTACGCTGTATGAACAGTGCATCCGTGTGCTTCAAAATAATATTGATTGTGAGTACTTTAAGGGATTTGTAGCAGGTTGTGCCTGAAAGGATATCAGATTTCTTTTTTTCCTCCATGCCAGCAACTGGCCTACTAAAAGATATTGTCCCTCCCTATAAACGGTGACTCAGAGCAGGTTGAAAGGCACTTAAAAAAAATGGATTTATGGCCATGCTAAATGTAGTTTTGTTTTGAAAGCTTACCTTTTTTAAAGTTCCAATTTTAGTTAAAATATAATGTGCTATAAATTATAAGCCAAAAAGCCTTCTGACTTTATTTGCCCTTGAGGATGTTTGTTTACATGAATTAGAATGAGTGGTCAAGAAGTTGTTTATTCTGTTGTGTAGGCAGAGAGGGGAGTGATGCATATCAGTAAAGATGGGGTAATAGCTAATCAAAGATGTTTTCTCCATCCTCAAATATAACTGCCAGTCAGTTTAGAACTCCTGATTTATAAATATTTTCATAGCCTGACTTCAAAACATGTGTTCTGTTAGTGCTTGCTAAAATTAACTTGTATTTTTATTTTTGAACTGTTTGAGTGGTCTTACCTACTGGGTAAAATAAATGAGGTACTGAAAGAACTGTCCTCTTTTGTAGCGCTACATGAAGTAGGAGGTGTGCCCTTTGAAATTCTTGAGCCTGTGCTAACACGTTGCACACCAGAGCAGTTGTTTCGAATAGAGGAATGCAATCCGGTAAATGCTGCTGTGTTAAATTCAGGGAACCACGGAGGACGAGGCATCTGTTTCTGCCTTACTTGCACCCTTTTTGATAAAGGCTTTTCACGGGTTACACTGGTTTTCTGTCTTGCATACTTATTTCTTTGACCTTGGCTGCCATTATCAAGGCTCCCTTTATCAAGTGTCAGGATTTAAAGCATTTGAGAGAATTACTACTGATGACTAAGTGAAAGCCAGTGAGGGTAGAAAAGTATTTCTGTTTCTAAAAATAAGAAAAAAAAAAAGAGACCACATTATTTACCGCTGAAATAGCTGGGGAAATCATAATAGAACCAACTATTTTCAAGTTACAAATTGTTAAGGCTGCAAAGCATACCAATCAGGAAGTATCTGGGGTGAGATTTCATGCATGTGGTAGACTTCTTACCTACACTGTTAGGACTTTAGCTCCATGATGCATTTGGACACCGAGGTTCTGAGCATGTTGTGCTTCATAGTGCAAGTTGACTATTTCTCTGCCTGCCTAAAAGTTGAGAGCTGGTGTGGCCTGAGCCTGTGCTGGAAACACAAGTCTAGCCTGTAAACATGGCTCATTAACTCAAATATAGAGCTCTTCTGCTTGAAGCTATGTGATTTCTAGACTGAAGTCACTATCCTCATGGTATTGCAACACTCCATGTTGGGGGTACCTGTGGCAGCATGTGTAGTGGGATTTGTTCTGCACCTTTCTCCACCAGGGAATTGGGTTTTGCCTACAGGCTCAGCTAACAAGTACTCTTGAAAATGTTATTTTTAAATCTTTCATTTAAGATACCTTATGTTCAAATTAGACATTTTCGGAAGAGTCTGACCACTTGTGGAAGAAACACTGCCAGCGAGATTTTAAAAATGAGAATCTCCTGGAATATGAGTCTTGGCGTGAAATGTACTTGAGACTGTTTAATCAGAGAGAAGAAAAGCTGAAGATGCTTACAAAAAATATTCTTTCAGCTCAGTCTGAGAAGCCAAAAGGTAAAATCTGTGGTTAGCTTTTCTACTTACAAAACCCAGTCTCTCTCCCTATTCTTGACGCTTAATATGCAGGGTTTAGTGATTTGTTTGCACTGAGCACTAATGCTGTACCTCTAGGAGAAGTCATCAAGAAAGAACGCTGTTCCTTCTACTTTACAGGTTACTCAAAAACTAAATACATACATTAATAAAATACATTAATGCATAGTACTTGCAGGATACAGTAGCCAAATCTTACCTTGCTGGTTAGACTGAGAATTCTAAGTAACAATGCAAAGAGTACAAATCTAATGACAAATACCAAAGTTATTATAAAGAAATACTGTATGCAGTCTGTATGTGATTTGCCATGTGTACTACTTTGGTACCAGATTCTGCTTTTCTGAATTATTTTTTCCAGTTTAAACCTAGAAATTGCCACACAACCATACTATCAACTGAGCTTTGAACATAAAGGGCCAACAAAAAAGTCACATATCCTCCTTGCTTCTGTTAGGCAGGCAAGTAAAAATGGCTTATGTGACCAGCGCAGCAAAACCACCCAGGAACATTCGCCGACAGCAAGAAATCCATGGGACAGCAGGACCTGTCACCCAGCTTCATTCCATAGAGAAGTGCAAGTAAGTGTTCTGTACTATGCTTTTAATTTGAGTTTAGATGTCTTTGTCAGTACAAAAGCTTGCTGGCAAAATATTTTTTAAGCTATAAATAGCTCCCTACTTACTTTCCTTTTTTAAGCAGCTAGTGGCTAGAAACTAACTTGCCTTTTAAGTCTTGTGTGTTCCTCTGCCGTGTATGCATTTTCATCGCATACTTCTCTAAAGTGGCAGTGATGAATTCACCCTCTCAGCTGGAGAGTGAATGGATGCTGTTGTTTTTTCTCTAGATTACACTAATGCCACTTGACATCCTGGGGAGATTCCAGTGTTGATGTTTCATGTTTATAAACCTGCCTAGTAGCCTCACATGTTCTCCTGCTTTCATAAAATCCCAGTCAGCTGTCTGGAGTGATACAGCTGACCAGAGTGAATCTCAGCAACTTCTAGTGCTCTTGATGGTGGGTTTCTGCTTTGGCAGCTTAAAGGGGTGTCTGGAACAGTCTGTAGTAGTAGCCAACACTAATCACTAGAGGAACAGAAAACTGGGATTCCACGAATGTTTATTTTGTACAAGCACAAAGCCAAATTTTGTTTGACATCTTAGTTCAGAGTAGCTCAACAGTGATGAGAACCAAAGCTGAGATGTGATGTTTGTCCTCCTGTTCCTGCCAGCCTAATGAACTCTTGTATCCAAGAGGATGGCTGCAACAAGGAGATGCACCAGCTTCTACCTCTTCTTCCCTTCTTAACTGTGTGGAGACAGATTGCTGTTTTTTACTGTTTGAATATCTGTTCTTGTCTGAAAGAAAAGTCACCAGTTTGATTTAAAAGTGCCCCATGGGTTGATGAGTCTGTATGCCAGCAGTTGGACCATAAAAGCTATGAAGAGTATTCATACTGCCTGAACATGAGTATCTTAAGCTGTGGTCATTCACTCTGTGGCTGCTGGTGAGCATGGTGGCCCTTCCTTGTCCCCATTGCCTACGGTTGTTCCCATGTTAGCATAACTGCTCTTCAACTCGCTTTCTCAAAATTATCCCTTTTGGGGAGCAGCAGGTGGAACACTTTTTTCATTAATCTGAATTAAGGAACAGTTATGCAGGTTGACAAATATGTGAGTGGATAGTGAGAGATAGCTGGGAACAGGGACAATAAAACTTAAGCTGTTGCAAATGTGATGCAAGACTGACTTAATACAGCTGGACATGTCAGGAGAATCATTTTAAGTTGTTCTGTTAGGATGCTGCAGTACTTGCAGTTGTGTTGAGTAATTGTTTGGTCTTAGGCACATGAACTAGATAACTGAACTGACCTGGGTTTGCTGGGGGGGTGTGTGTCAGCTCTGGTCATCATATAGTTGCTAATCAGTTGGTGGTGGAAGTTTAATTCAGCTGGAGGTTTGTGTCAAAACCATGGAAAAGTGTGTTTTCTGTGAATTTCAGGAGCTTGACTTAGTCAAGCAGGCTTGATTTACTGCTCAAGATTGTGGTGGTATGGGGCAGGAATGACAACCTGGATGTAGGAACTTCTTAAAATCAGCTTTTACACCAGAGACAATGTTTTTATAGCTACAGCTTTAGCTGATTAAATTAGGAAGCTTCTTTCCATACCTGGAAGCTTCTTTCCATACTGTTGCTGTTTTCAATGAAAAGATAATCCCACACAAAGGCAGGAGCTTAAGGCACTTAGGCTTTTGCTTTCAGTTGCCCTGTGGGAAGTTGTATCTGTGTTGTGACAGAGCAGCTTTCCAGTTTTGGTGCTTCAAGTACAGTAGCATAAATATCCTTTCTGCTCCAGTAATCTCTGGACCAGTAGATAAATGATGTACTCAAAGCCCTGTGTAGGTTTTTTTAGGCATGATAAATTAGGAAGAACTGCTGTTGTGTGAAAGAAGCTGCAGGAAGATTGTTGCTTTGTCGTCTTGAGAAACAAGAGATTGTTTAGGCATGATGAGTTTAACTTCATTGCTTTGACCATGTCCTCTGAAAACGTTATCAGTTTTGCAAGTTGTAGAATTTGTACAGCTGAAATCTTCACTTAAGAAGCTGGTCTTGCAGGAGCTAAAAGGTCCTATGGCAGACATGCAGATCCCTAGCAGGCTGCTGTTTGTAGTTCAGCATCCAGCAGTATACAATAACTGGCAGCAGACGTCAGTGACTGGCTCTGAGGCGTACAAGGCTGCCCAGACTGGTGACATGCTGACACTTTAATGCTGTGTTGGTTTAACTGTCTTCAGCAGTAGGCATCAGCTCTGTATCTGTGTCTGCCTCAGTCCTTGTCCTGTTGATTGGAAGTTCCAACCTAATATTTAGGGTTAGTTATTTCACCTTTTGCTAGAGATTCCAACTTAAAAAAAAAAAAAAGCTTGTGTAGATTTGCCCTCATTTTCTGCCAGAGCTAGTTAGCAGTTCAGCTGTGTTCAAAGAAGAAAATAAACACAAAGAGCAAACTAGAGCACAGGGCACTATGCATCACAATGGTATCGCGAAACATTTTAATCTGTCACAAATTCTGATTATTTAATTTTAAAGACTAATAAGATGCATCAAATCTAATAAATGGAAAACTTGTGCAAGAATGGAAATGGACTATGACCACCAGAGATCCCTTCTAACCTGAATTATCCTATGATTTTTAAACATATAAAGTCCTAAATGTTTGTGATAATTTTTTTCCAAAATAAGCCAGAGCAAATAGTAGTTTGATACCAACTTTTTTCTTACTTCCTTTTTTTAAAACAAGGATTCCAGAAAGCAGAGAGAGAAATAACACATCATCAAATCCAATCCCTGCTAGCAACAGTGGAAGCTCAAGCGTAATGACTCAAGATGGAAAGAAGCATATCAAAAGTAAGTGGAATTTCCTAAGATTATCCAGATAACTGTATTAAATTGCTGTCTATTAATATATGCTTTATATTATGCTAATACCATTTTAAGTCACTCACAGCTGTAATCCTAACTGGTCTCTTTTTTTTGTATTGAAGAAATTGCACCAATCATGAGGAAAACTTTGAAAGCAATGAAGAGTAGAGCTGGACGACGATAAAATGAGGCTGCATATTTGAATCTTATGAGACTATTTGTGTATCATGCTACAGCTAATGAAAGTAATGTAAATGTAAACATTCTTCAATTTGCCTTACTTAAAATAGTTATAACACATTGCAAGGGCGAATGATTTGCAATAAAAATGGAAACATCTGAGTCCTTTCATACTGCTGCTTTCTTATTCATGAATGAGGAAAACTGAATTGAAATAAGGCCAGTACACACTAATGACAAATCAGTTTATATGGATGCTGTCTTTATCAGTTTATGTACACATTTGCATAAGACTTTCATGGAAGCACTTAAGCTGTGGGTGTATTTTGCCAAGGTTAAAGTTATCTTGTAGATATGGCCACAAGATGTACTTAGATACAATTGCAAGGAGGTCTTGGCATGTCTTGCACAGAAGTGTTTTGGAAACAGTGTATTTGTTTCACTAAAGGTTTTCCTAGGGAGACTTTTATATTTTTCTTATAAAAATGTGATTTTGTTGGATTTTAGTTTTTTCCTCTTCTGTAAACAGAAGACTATTTCATAAGACAGTTCTGGAGCTCAACTCCTGACCTGCTGGAAGTGGGCTGTGAAATATCCTTACTCAGGACACCACGTGCTTATCCACCCTTTTAGTTGACTTAAGCAATGAGCCTTTAAAGGAGAGGTAGGAGAAGACAGTATTTAAATTTAAATTGCTTTTTAAAAGCAGGATTTATATACTGTCAGGGCAGGCCATGACAGTGGGTTAATGTAAAATCATGTTATTCAGGAGCTCAATCTAGTTGGGACATTTTTGGTACAATAATTAAAACCAGACCAGTTGTTGTGCGATACCATCTAAAGGCATTAAGTCTTTGTGTGGGAGATAGCATTTTGGGAACAAGCAGAAGGGAGGGAAACCAAGAATGTCATCTGTTTGATGCTAGGGTCATCTTGTAGAATGCATGCAGAATAATCCATTTAAGTCTGGAGATGAGAGAAAACTTGCACTATACTCTGATCTGCTGCTCTCAGCCTGGTGTGAAGAGGCCTGTCTCACAACCTTGAGTATGAGCCTTTTGTGTTCAAAGTGAAAAAGCTATTTGGTCAGCTATAGCTGCCCTTTCAAGAGTTGGGGACTGCTGCAGTTTGGGGTTGGTCTATGAATGGATTTGCTTTTAGAAATAAGATACTACTTTGTAGTTGCTTCATCTAAACCACTTCACTTCCATGAATTGTAAGACTGACTTTTCCTTGAAGGCATGATTACAAAGGGAGGGACTCTCTCTATAGGCTGCACTTAGCAGCTGCAAGTAGGTCTTGTTTCTTCCTTTGTAATTCTGTAGGATTCGGCATCTTAGAACTCCTCCTGAAGCACAGGGTAAGGGTAAGATCATCATGAAACCAGTTACTGTCTCTTACTCAAGACACCTTATGTGTGGATTTCCTCACCATCCTATAAACTTTCAGGTAGATTACAAAAATACTGCTATGAAAATGGCTTTTACAGTCAGGTAACGTAGTTGCCCATACATAACAGCTTGTGCAAATGCTGCATTTACAGAGGGCTTTTAAGTCAGCAGATGTGTTTCCTTCTGGTGGATGCATGGAAAGACTTCTGGTTGGTTTTGTTACATGATCCCCAGGCTGGTTGCCACATCGCTCTTCCTGATAATCCTGTATCCTCCTGTTGTGTGTTTGACCTGTTCTGTGTTTTAGCCAACTGGCTCTGAGTTTCCTGGTGGAGAGTTGAGCCTGACTCAGGGCAGCTTGGAGGAGGAGACCTGTGATCCTTCTCAGATAAGTGGCTATTTTCACAGAAGGTCTAAACATCATGAGTGCACGATGGCCTTCTCTTCCTTAGAAACACATTGTAGCTCCTAGTCCTCCTGCAGTATCTCTGGAGCCTCTCATCCCAGCAGCACAATGCTTTTATCTCCAGATAAGCGAGTTCCATGTGTGTTTCCAGCAAATGAAGTACATAATGGGAGAAAAATATGGTCACAAAAGGAAAACCTTGCTGTTGTGGAAAAGACCACAAATGGAGAATATTCCTTTTCTTCTTGAACTGTCCATTTCATGCAAAGAAACCACTTTCCACTTCCTGCCAATGTTTATTTCATAGCATTCAGGAATGTTTTCCATCCTGTTAGTGGTTGAGCCCAAGAAGAAAGCTCGGCCTGACTGATGTTCCACTTAAAAAAGAATGTATGATCTTGCCATTTAAAGTCCCCGTGGTAGGAGGAGAAATAAAGAGTTTTGAGGTGAAGCGTTCCTTCTTATGAGACCCTGCTCAGAAGGCATGTGAAGTTCCAGGAGCTAAGCTCTTCTTGGGGACCAAGTAGACTTTGAAATGTTAGGTTAAGTCCTGGGCCAAAGCCAGGAAGGGATTTAGGGTTTGGCATGATCCTTCTGGAAGAATTTGGAGACCTCAGTGAACTGCTCTATGCATACTGTTGTCAGTTGTTGCTGTTCTGAGGATCAGTATTTGAGGTGCTGCCAAAGCAAGGTACAATTGGTATCCCTTTTGCAGCTCTGAGCATGGTGCTGTTGGCTCTCTGGTACCTGGGGATTTCTGAGTATTTCTGGTAGTACTCGGATAATCTTGGCAGAGAGAAAAGAAACACCCTCATGCAGTGTGAATCTCAGACTGGCTGTCTGAAAGCTCAGGAAAATGACTGTGTCAGGATTTAGTGTGGATGTTGATGGATTGACAAGTAAGAAGACATTCNGAGGGGGGACAACAAAACAAAACCAGAACAGCCAGTGAGGGTTGCCTGATTCTCTTATTTGTATTTTCCTTCTCTGCCCTTCCAGTAAAGATAGGAGAGGTCTTTTGAGTCAGTGATTGAAAGCCTTGGTTAGATAGCCTACTGTCTCCCCTTGCAGCCACCCCTGCCACTGACCAGAGGTTTCCCTCCTCCGACAGAGCTGCCAGGGGCGGTGTCCGCAACAGAATTTATCAAGATCTTTTTCCTGCAGTTGTAACTAGTTACTGCCACTGGAGGAACAAGTCTAGTTCTTTCTGGATTAGAAATGTCTGCTTCTGCAAGCTTAATTCTGCGACACAAGGGAGGAAGGAGGAGTAGCTTGCAGAATTACCTTGCTCTCCTGGTTCACTGTCTGTGGGAGAAATAGCCTTTTTCTTGTTTCTTTACAGGCTGAACATACTATGGGTTTTTTTTTTTTTCTTTTTCAGTAACTTCCATATGAGCAATTCTTCCCTCCAGCACCCAAAGCATTTCACTTCTGATCTGCTGAATCAATTGGGGGAAAAAGAATGGTGATGTGTCCTCACTATCAATTGGATTTGATCCACTGTAGGGGCTGGGTCCAGCATTTCTTGGTGTGATCATTTGCCTTCGGTTTTCAGTGTGTCTCTGCTTTGGGTACCATTGTTTAGCACTGAAACTCTTCAGGAAGGTGGTGGAATCACTCTGCAGTTGTGCTGCTTGGCATGAGAATGGAAATAAATTGTTCTTCCTCCTGCTTAATGGAAGGGATGTGCAATGTACAGAGGTCTGTTATCCTCCTCTCTCTTGCAATTTCTAGTAAACATTTTTTAATGTGCTTTTTTAATTTTCTGTTTTGCACACTTGAGTTGCATCCTTACACAGCTATTGGATCTTCTTCTCTCAACTTTTTCATAGAGCTGAACTACATTTTATTCTGTAGTACAGTCATTTCCTTTGGTTATGTGTCTTGGGTTATTTTTAAAACTTCAACCTTAATCTTTAGCAAAAAGGGGCCTCTGTGCCTACACACATTTTAGAGACAGTTGCAGGCTTTTCAGAAAATAAATATAATTTGTGGAGAGGTGGGATCCAAAACAAAAAAGCAGATGAAAAACAAGCATTTCCAAGTGTGCAAAGGAACGTACTAATCCCAGAAGACTTGAGAAGACTGTTTCTGCAGATGGATGTACAAAGTCCAAGTCTCATGGCCTAGAACCATAAAGATCAGGAGAAGCTATGTTCTCCAGGATGGAGCATCCTGAGGTCTAACAGTCCTGTACATTTCATCCTCCTCAACTTCCTCATCAATGTGGCCCTAAACAAAAATGATAATAAAAATGGAGCTTGGAATTACCAGGATTGTAGAGCTAAATATATGATGAGGCTGTCATAGTTTTTCAGAAATGAAGCATCAGATATTCAAGAAATTACCAAATATTTTAAGGCATGGAATTCTGGTTTCAGAATCCAAGCGTCTCTCTTAGATTCAGAAGAAGAAACTATTCAGGTCAAGATAGTGCAGAAGGTTGGGGGTTTTTTTGCAAGACTTTAAAAGCCCTGCTTTAAATATGAAACTACAAAGTCATGAATGTCATCTTTGTACCTTAAGCCCTAAACGATGTGCTTACTGTGGGAAGTGCTGGTGGAAGCCTCCAGCAGCGTATGTTTTGTGAACTCTGTTTACAGAGAAGTTGCCTCTTCTTATCCCTGGTGACAGACCTAAAAATGGCACTTGCTCGGGGAGAGGGCTGAACAGCTCTGGAAAATCTTACGTAGCTGTCCTCCTACAGAACTGCAAGTGGGTATCCAAGCAGTAGACAAAGCTTTTACCACTTCTCCAGGCCCTCTCCCTTAATGTTTACAGAATTGTTGAGGCTGCAGAAGGAGGGATGCTGCTTGCTGAAGCCTGCAGAAGCAGGAAAATAAGCTGCTCAGGCAGAAACGAAGAGGAGCGAGCTGCTGCTTGCCTCTGGAAGAAGGAAGGAGTCTATGCTGAAAGAGGGGAGAAAGCTGCTGAAACCTGACTGGGAAACCGTATTCCCTCTTTTCAAGATGCTGACCTCTCTGAGGGGAAAAAAAAATGTTGAAGCCCTTGTCCTCCTGCCACCTTACTCTATATATTTCCTAAGTTTCTTTCATCAGACAAGGCACTTCCTCTACTTACAGCTCTTCACAATGCTCAGGGAGTTCTCAGCTTTTCTCTCCCACGGATGTGCTGTAGCCAGCTCTCTGCAAAACACATTTTTCCCAGTCACCTGTGTTGATGTGCTTTTCAATGCTTTCAGACCTTTCAGCCTGAAAGTTAGATAATTAGTCTGCCTGAAATTTAGATAAACACTAAAGTGGCGCATTAAAGTGTGACTTTTCAAAGCATTAGTATCATGTTGGAGTAGTGCTGACAGCTGAGTTCTGGGCTTAGGCATTTAGAAAGGCACAGAGAGAATCAGTTGTTGTAGAGGAGTCCCAAAGGCTTATGCACAAAGCAGCTTCTCCAGGTTTCCAGAAGGCCTGAGACCCGAGTTTGCTTCTGCAGCTGAGGGATGAACACTACAGACCCTCAGCAGAGGTACCAATCTCTCTACCTTTATAGGCAAGGAGAAAAATACTCCACGTGGCTCTGAAAAACCGAAATCAATGTATCAGGGACCTCATTATAACAAGGAGCTCTCTGCCCTATGCCACAAGGTTTTGTTATGGTCTGGATGTTGATCGCTGGCCGATTAATCAACTGGCATGGTTTCAAATTCCTTTCTTTGGTAAGGGGGCGTTGCATCAGGCTGACAGCCCCCCGACCTTTATTGTCATAGCAAAAATGATTCAGTGCTTTAAGAAAGGGAGAAATACATGAGGAAAAAAGGCTTATCTTACCTCTTGGACTTCTCCGTCTACTCTTCTCTTCAGGCCTAATAAACCAGGAAAATGTGTATTTTCTGAAACCAATTTTCCCAGTGACTGGAGAACAAATACATTTAGAACAGGCAGAAACTGGAAATGTCAAGACATTCTATTATTCTAGAAGTCATAATGTTTTCTTAATGGTCCTCGAAGATGTTAAAATTTAATGTTCTCAGAAAAAAGGTACTAGTCCCTAAGAATGGAAATGTCCCCAGTGTCTACTAAGTGTCTTCTCCATAAGTCTCCCAATCTGGAGAGCTGCGCTAAGCTGTACCTGTGTTTCCTCTGCTGTTTGGTACAGCAACACATTTTTCATTACTGAGGGCTTGACTCACTTTGGCCTGCCTACGAAGAGAGGCTTAGGGAAGAGTTTCCTCAAGAAAGCCTTGGAGTGGGTCTACTATGAAGTTATTTAATCATTGAGTGTTATCAAAACTTTCAACCCTAAGATGACAACATATCTTGATTCTCTGTAATCTGTATCGAGAGCTTTGTGGAGGAACTAGTGCATAATGTATGAAACATTTGTCTCAGTTGTTTGAGTAAGACTGAGCTATATTTTGCATATAAGTCAGTGTTAAACATTGAAAACACAGTGTAATTTTCTCAAAATTGTGGCACTTACAGCGAAAGGATTTTTTCTGAGGATTTAGGGAAAAACCAAGGATGTGACAGACCATGTTTTTGGTGTTGCTCTGACTAGCACGGTGGTTTACATGCTTCTTAGTTCTCAGTAGTTAAAACCCACTGTTGGGGACAAGACAACCATTCTTCCTACCAGTCTTTTTTGCCTTGCTCTGGAACAGGAGGCTTCAACTCTTATCCATCACTTACAACAATCTGTTGATTTATATTAAAAATAATGCCTTTCTTCTGGGCATGAATTGCTGTAATTCTCCAAGAGTCATAATTTCCCATGGCGCTACTGTTCCTGTAGGAGAGAAGATGCTTCTGCTTGGGTGCTGACCCTCCTCCTGGATGCCCATCCATTGTTCCCTGCCTCGTCCCGGCAGTGCCTGGCTCCCAACTCACTGTAGGTACCAGCATGCCGCTGCTGCAGAAAGGGGAGGCTCTGACCCACAGGGAGACAGCAGCGGGCTGCCTTTTTCTTCCTATGCTCTCAGGTATGTCCTACTTACCTAAGTTTAAAGTTCTTTGACTTTTTTAAGGTTATTATACTGTGGTTTCCAGGCAACAGAGTTTGGCAAGAATTTTGACAGCAGAAAGATAACTGTGTCATCATGAGAGTGCAGTCCTGAGGGTGGTAAGGAGTCAGGTGGGTGCTGTGCATCCCACCTCCTGCTCTTCTCCCTGCTCATCCATCCTTCCTGGCGGCCGCTCTGTGGCCCAGGAGGGGTTGCTTACAGAGGGGTTCAAGTGCTGCAGGAACTGTCTGTGTGAACCAGGTCCCTGTTTTCTCTCAAAGCTGGGTACGGTTTGACTCTGTAACTCCCTCAGGCAATTATGAAAATTATGGTCCGGGTCATTTCCTCTTAACAACCCCTTTCTGAGCACGCTGGCATGTAGCTTAAAGATTTTTTTTCTCCAGATAGATGCCAAGCCACAAGCACGGGCAACCTTAAAAATCAGAGAAACATCAGGCTAATCCTCAGCTGTGAGATTAAAAATAATACACTGTTTTTTCGGTCTGTCATCCAAAAAGCTAATGTAGCTGCTCGCCTTGCCAGTTCTCCCTGTAATGTTGAGTAAGGCGATTTTGGTTCTTCCTCTTTTCTGCCCAAAGCCCGCTGGCGTTTCCAGCCTCTCCTCAGAAATGAAAGGCTCGTTAACCCATGCTGTGTCCTTACCCCTACCCCAGCACCTCCTCTGTCCTCCCAGCTTTTGCAGTGTGTCTGTCCTTTTTATCACAGCCTTTCTTCCTCCAGCTCCCAGTGCAATACGGCAACGCAACACCACATGAAGGAACATCTCTGTGAGATGCCCTAGTGTACATTCTGCCTTTTTTTGGGTTGCACACACTTTTCTCTCTCATTTTCAGGGGTGTCACTTTAGTTCCCACATTGAAACCATTCCCCATTCCCCATCATGCATAATTTTATAAATGTATTTCCAGTGGCATTTTTCTTTTTTGGAGTGCTCCTACAGGAAGTTAAAGCTTCCTAGTTTCAGAGACGCAGCTGTTCGCTGCTAATGTATCCCAAAATACTCAGGATGCTGTCGACGTGCTCAAAAATGAAGATATGTTTGCTGTCTTCAAGTGTTTGTTCATACTTTTCAGTCTGCTAAATTTGTTTTCTTCACACTTTGACTTGCCGATTTGTCACTAAGTGTGAAATAGGTGCTTGTGTTCCCAAAAGCAGATGCTTCAAATTCAGGTTTAGAAAGTCGAATTTCGATGCCTGTGTTTGAAAATGGGACTTTCAAAAAATGGAGCTTTCTCTGTACCCGAAACCTACCTTGCTCTCAAGTATTGCTCATCCACAGCTCTGCTTACAGCCTCGCACGATGAGTGGGCTGTGCCTGTTTCGAAGTGAGTAAACACACTGCCCTCTGCTCACCTAACTCTGGCTGCAATGTCTTTTGGCAGCTTTTTTAAAAAAACTGGGTTTTGGGGTTTTTTTTTCATTTTTGGTTTGGGTTTTGGTGTTTTTTTTTTCCTGTGTGCTATTTTTTCTAGTGGAGACAAGATACTTCGGAGCAGCAGTAGCTATGCTTATCTCCATACAAGACCACACACGGCTCAGTTGTTTGGAGGTCTGGTGGCCTCGGCGTAGCAGCCTACAAAGACCAGAGATCAAAGTCTGAGGTCGCATCTTTAATCAGATGTCACTTCTTGTCACTATTAAATAAGAGGGAGATTTGCTAGAGGGAAGACTTCCTCGAGTGCCTTCCAAGAGCTGCATCGTTTTACATCTGGGCTGTGTAAAATACGTCCCCTTGTCACATCGGCCCCTGCGGTACAGCCCGGTGGCTGGCAGTGCGGACGCGGCAGGCAGCGAACCTCCAGATTTCATTTGGGGTGAGTTAGCAATGCGCATGAATGTGCTGCTAATGGCCTGCCACTTCCCACTATGGAAAATTAAGTGCAAAAGTTTGAAGGAGAGTGACACTGCTTTCAAGATATGCCGCAGCACATTTGTGTACAGACGATGAGGCTCGCTGCTTCTCTTCAGGGGGAGGCCCATCAGCTCTTTATACTCATCCTCTTTTTACCTGCTCTAAATAGCAAACATCATCTAAAAATCTCGTGCTTGCATGAGACAACGCTTATAGCAAAATAGGTGTTTCAGAAAGTTAGAGAAACCCAATGCTGCCAGGACACGCTTACTTTATGGGAACGCTTACTTTATGGGAACATTAATAGGAGTCATCCACTGAAATCCCCCGGACCTTGGAAAATAAATCTAAGCGGAGATGTTGACTCTGAACATTGCAGTGGATGGGTGGGGGAGGGCATGCCGGATTGAACTCAGAAAAACTAATTTTCCATTGGTTGGATAATCCCTTCAAAATCTGTTTTCTGAGCATCAGAGCGAGATCCTATCTCTTTAGTAATGCCTGCGTTGCGCCTGTGCTTGAGCAGAGTGGGTATCAGCGGACGAGTAGCCATGGCAAATGCGAAGGCCGTTTCCATACCTGGTCAGCAGACGATAGCTGTGAAGCTGAACCATTTAAATCTATGCTAATATTTAGCACTTGGGATTTATTCTAGGAAATTTATGCTAGAACTTAAGAAATACAGGAATGGCAATATCCACTCAGACAAATTGCTCAGTTTGCAATATTCACAGTCCTTTAAGTCCAATAAAAAAATCCACTATCCCCAAACTGGAAAAACAAAGCTCTGTGATATACATCTGTTATTCTTCAATATGGTAAGTATAGCAGTATTCAGTAGGACTTCGAAATTGCAAGCCGCTCTGGTGAAAGTATAGATAAATTTCTTCAAAACACAGTATATGTTGTCTCGTCATTTTCAGACCTCAGCAGGAAACAGCAAGCAATTCTCTGCCTTGTATTTTCTGTCTTATTACAGACAGCTGGGTTTGATCCAGATCACTGCCTCAGGCTAATGCAGAGAAAATTATGATGTTGTAGCATCTAGTTTGTTGAAAAGGGAGAATATGGATTTATTTATTTATTTATTAATCTGCAGAGGATGACATGAGTACTGCATAATTTTTTGAAGGTTTTTAACTGAAAAGAACAGTTTTGATGCCTTACGGAGTGGAGGGAGGAGGAGTATTTAGTCACATCCACAGACATCTGAGGTTGATTCTACTGTCAATAATGGCCATGTAAATTTTGTGCTATTAGAAAAATCAAAATACGTATTTGCTGTTGTTTTTTTACTGACAGTACTTACGCACACAATTTTTCCCCCCTTACACTTGAAGTAGAAAGAAGGGGAATATTTTTGCCCTTATGCCTCACAGCTGAAAACAGGCATTTGAAAGCAAATTAGACACATGAGAGGGAACTAATGTGCTTGTTTTGTCGTTTTCAGTCTGCATACAGTGGGGTTTCTGTCTTTGATGGACTGGTGAAAGGAACAGAAGGAAGAATTGCTTGTCACCATATAATCTGTCAATATATAATTTGTCAACATATAATCTGACGCAGCCTCCGGAGAAATGAATGCGTGCTTTGTGGTTGCATTCATAATGAATTCAATGAAATGCAGATACCTTGTATAAAGCCAGGACAATCTAGCCATAAGATTAAGCTAATTGAAAAGAGCTCTCTAATTGCAGGATGAAGTTCTTGCAAGCTGGTGGGGGCCCTGCGTCAAAAACTTATCACCGTGCTGAAAAGAGCCCTGAAGCTCCCGGTATTGATGATATTCAGTTACTTTGCCAATTCTCTTGCGTTACAGCACAGGTTGCAACACCTCTCGGAGCTCCAAGCCACTTTTCCCCACCTGTCCCTGCCTGCTGTCTGTAATTTAGCTGCTCCTCATGAGCTGCTCTGTGGAGTTTATGTAATTAAAATTGCCTTTGCGGAGGAACAAAGAGGAAAGTCAGGCAGTTAGGTTTGACTGGGAACCTTGACTCGACTTTGCTTAGTGCACTGGTTTAAGCATCTGTTCCCAAAACAACGTAACTTTTACCAATAAGTAAAATCAACTAAGTAGCTGGGTATTATCCTAATGGTCCAGAAAAGATATAAGATATTAGAGAGGCAGTGAACAGCAATATTAATGGGGGAAGAATAACGTGATTTTCTCACTCATGCTCTTTGCTTCCATGTTACAACATGTGAAGGACGGCAGGAGTTTGTATTCTGTTAGCCAGCAGGCATGGCCACCCCAAATACTGCCTATCACACAGGAACTTTTAATATAAGCGTGCAAACATCCACAATAGGATTCTCATTCTGCTCTTCATGAGCCCCAAGCCAGAGGAGAAAAATTTGCTGTAGTTCTGGAAGAGTCAGTCCTGAAAACTACAGCTCTCCTTCAAAGAGAGTAAATTCCTGGCAATGCTCAGCATGCTCTTTGCTCACCACTTTATTTTTTTTTTTATGAGCTCTAAATATAATTTCCAAATGATAAAGCTGTAAATTCTTTAAGTGTAAAATAGCACAATGTGAGCTGTTCAAAACTGGCATTGCCACAGTCTGTCTCTCCTCTCTTGCCATATGTTCCTGGCCCCTTCTTTGCACCAAGCTGAGTATTTTTCTTATGTAGCAGTGAGCCAAATCTGTAAAAATAGACTCCTAAACTGCTGACCAAATATTTCCACCTCCTTTCTTGAATCAGATCTAGCGCTCATGTAGTATATGGTGTGTTGATTCAGCATTCAAAGCCAATGAAATAAAAAACCTCATCTGTCTTTGTATTTTTCATACTGGTTTGGTTTCCCATTGGATTAGCAAGCTTGATCTTACCCCGCTGCTGTGACCAATGCGCAGGAGAGCCTGGGGAAGGGGAGATGAAGAAGAGCACTTTTTTCAGCAGAAGCCTGCAACTGGAGCGGTTTAGGCTGAAGAGTGGCTTAGGATGGCCAAAAGTGACCTGAAGCCCTCAGAGGTGGCAAGAACCCCAGCAAAGCAGGAGAGAATTGCCATGCTGGGGAGCTTAACAGCTGCACCCTGTCCTTTGCTGATCGCAAGGGCATTGGCGTTGGTTTCTGACATAGTGGTATAAGCCTAACCTAGTTGACTGGCTAGTGGTTTAAGCTTAAACTGAAAGCGTAGCCTCAGACTCTAAAAACATGCATCAGATGAAAATTGTATTGAATCGGTACTTGTCCTTTAGAATTGGGAACTGAAGTGGTTCAGAGAGCCGATGCAACTACTAATGATGGCTGGATTGGTTTCTAGTTGAATGGGCTTGCCTGAACTGGCTGTAATGTGCCTGCATGAGCATTAGTGTGTCTCGCACAAGTGAGGTAGCATAGATTTAGGCTTAAACAGTCCAGATTTAGGCTTAAACTGCGATGAAATTTCATCTCCAGAGTGAGCCAAGAAGCAGGTTCTATCTGTCCAGGTGAGGAGCCTTAATCACTGCAGCTATGTTCAACCTAGATAGGAAAAAGCAGTGGGAGCAGAAGGTGGAAGCCACACAAGTCTCTCCCCTCAGACCTGCACCGTGTACTCCATGCTGAGAAGAACTGGTGGGAGATGGGAGAAGACCTGGGGTGCTCTTATTTCTTCTGTTTGCAGTACTTGGCTTTGCTGGTTCAGAGCTATGAAGGTATGAAGGGCTACCTGACAAATCTTCAAGGGGTGACTCTGGGGCATGTAGATATAGTCCTAAGCAACATTAGTTCAAATCAACTTTTGAGGAAGATAAGGGTTTTTCTACTCTCTGACCTTACCTGACTCATCTTGGAAACTGCATTCAGCACAATTCTGCAATTCTCAGCTGCCAAATGAGGAGCCTGATGTTGGGTGAGATGTTACTTATTGCAGGCACTGATATTGTATGGCCATTCCCCAGGAGAAATTGTGGCCTGTAAATGTGCAAAAGTGGCCCTAGGTGTGAGTCTGATTTTTATTCTATTTCTGCTATGGGTCATACAAGGCACAATATTCTTGTCCTGGAATGTTGTATTTTTGAGTTATCGGTTGCTGCAATTTCATGTCAGGAAAGCATGAATTTGATCTATTAACACTTTAGTTTCTTTCCTACAATATGTATTTGGAAATGTGATTAATTGCTACAATCAGACTTTGAATATTACAGTAACAGGAGCTAGATGTAAATATTCAAACTGTGCATCTAAGGCTAAATTACTAAACGCCTGGTGTGCAGTGCTCGCTGTACTGATTGGTTCCAGAGGGATTGGTAAGGTGCTAAGGGTTTCTAAAACTCACAGCCATGGTTACTCTCTGTAACTAAGTAGGAGACTTAAAGGCCACACTAGAAACATGATGAGATTTGAAAACTTTTTAAAATATATATAATATAAATAAAAGCATGAGCCTACGATCCCAGGGAAGCAGAGAAAGAAAGGTGAAGCCATATTCTTGACTGCTTCAAACAGTTTGTTACAATCCCGAGCCTTTTATTAAGTGGAATTTACCCCAGCGCGGAGGGCTTCTGTAAAAGACTTTACTCCACACACGACCTACTTCAGGTCCCTGTAAAGGGCAGAAATTTGACATAACTGGTGTGGTTCTGCCACAGACGTAAATCCTTGACGGTAATCCCCATTATAACCTTCAGCCACTGGATGTCCTCATTTTCAAAGGTCTGCAAAGGTTGATCAGCTGGAAAGCCACATGTTGTTGACAGTTTGCAGAGCATTGCATAAAAATATTTTGTGTGAATTGGGTATTGCCAAACTCCAAGCTTACCACCCCTAAAGCAATGGCATCGGTTTCACTTCTCAAGGTAATTAAACTCCTACTGGATGCAGAACATGTATTTAATCTGCTCCTTTCTTCATCTTTCCTTCTTTTTTGATGACTGAACTGCTCTTTAGGTAAAAGCTTGCTTTGCAGGACTTTTGCATTCCTAAACACTGAGAAGTTCACTAGATTTCTTTCTTTTTCCAGTGCTACCTTCACTAGAGTTTATTGCAGTTTTTACCGCGGATTCTGACTGCAGCTTGGTTTTTCCAAGTTCCTGTGAATTCCCAAGGGTGTGTCCCTCTGCTCACGAGTCCCGATCCGATCATACGAAGACTTCGTCAGCAATAGGTAATCACATCATGCACGTAGCGGGGACCACTGTGCTACACCTGCCCAGAGAGCTCGCCCTCACTTTTCTTCAGAGGGCCTGCTTTCTCCTGCAGCTCATGAGCCATCACCACCCACCTTTCCTTTGCTGCAGGCTCCCCCACCTGCACCATCACGGAGGGTGTTTCTCCACCCCAGGTTCCCCTGCAGCTAAAGCTCCCATCCAGCCTCCTCGTTCTCGCAGCTCTAATGGCATCATCCTCATTGGCAAACATTCCTCTCTTCTGATTATGATTTGACATTGCTTGTCAAACACTCTCCAACAACTTATAAAAATCTGAGCTGGCAGAAAGATTGGCAAAGGGCTGTCTGTAGCCACACGTGGATTTCATGTTTGTTCGTGAAACGTGGTAAACATATTAATGAAAAACTACAGTGTTGATTTCTCTGGTCTGAAGTTTCAAGAAAAAAATTATCTGCTTCTTCTAGCTTTCTGCCTTTTAATTTCTCTAATTTAAGCCGCCGTTAAACCATGTTATCTTTCCAAGAAGGGGGCAGCTTGTGCTACATAAACACTTGCTTGAAATCATGAAAGCAGGTTTTGCCAGAGGACAAACTCAGTAGAAAAATTAAGGCTAGATTTCTTTCCCTCATAAAGGAAACTTGCCTTCTGGTATAAATGGGCATATTTACACTAGATACGTACACTTCATATACCAGCATAGTAGTTTCGCTCCTACCATCCTGGTGCATGAGGCGTATCTCCAGCAGGAATCAGCCTCTGTAGCTGCTGAAGTCTCCTATGGTGACTGGGGCCAGCTATGCATTGATTTAGCCACTTGCTAATGTCTCTTTTCAGTGGTTCAGCATTGGATGAGTGCTTTAGAAAAAGAGATGAACACACTATCATTCCACGCACAGCCCTGCAGGACCAGTAGATCCTCATGGAAACTGGCTCACTCCTTGGGCATCCCATCATGCCTGCTGTGGACGGGGAGGCATCCCCACAGCTGCCTGGGTGGGCAGAAACCTGGGGTGCTCCTAACAGGATTCTGAGTCCTGGGATTTGCTTCCAGCTCAGCAACCGTGCTGGTTTCTGGACTCTGAAACAAACCTACCATTCATGTGAGCGGGGAGAAAGATTCGGAAGATGGCAGATCCGGATGACACGATGCTTGTTGCAAGGTTGGTAGCTTAACCCCAAGTATGCACTGATGTTTCTGTAACAGGGAAAGTAGCAGAGTGTGGTAGGAGCAGACTGCTTTGTGGACACAGTGAGGAGCTAAGAGCAGCTTCAGAAGAGGATGTGTGACGCAGGAGTCCTCCCGTCCTGCAGGTGCTGGCAGCAGAGGAGCCTGCCATGGTTGACTGGAAATGAGCTGTCTCTGCTCCTGCTGTGGGACAAACCAGGCTGGGGGAGCAAATTAAATCATGTCCCTGCCCTAGAAACTGTGATACTGCTGTGAAATTTGCTTGCCTTAGGCTAATGGCACTGACAGTGTGTCTAATTTATTGGCTCTCAGAAAATTTGGCTTCTAAACTGCTTAGGAACTCATGACAGCCTGCAGTGTGCTCAGCCTTTGCCCTCTTGGAGGAGAAGACTTATTGATCTTTTTTGGTCTTTCTGAGGGGCAGTTTGGGCCACACTAATGGTGGTGAATATGGATAAAGAAGAAATGGGGTTGGAGCCCAGTGTCTCTGTTCTGAGGCCAGACACTGCCACTTTTCCTTCTGGTGCTCATGGTCATCCCAGGAGAGCTGAAGCACACTGTGATTTTGGGGGATCTACGTACTCTTTCTTCTTGTGGCTTTTGAAAAGCTCTTTGGAAAATGTGGGACACTGCTTTTAGTCATTGCAAAACTGGAGATTTGACTTGGAGTGCCGAAAAGAGATTAAAGGTTTTGCAAGCAGCAAACCCTAGATTTACAGCAAACACAGAGGATTTTGCTTCCTCAGTACAAAAACCCAGATGCAGCTCAAATTAAAATCAATAATTGATCTATGTCCATTTACAGATACATCTACATTCACGTAGGCTGGCAAACCTTATCCCTGTGCGCACATTTTCCTTTTAAGCAGCTTGTACTCAGACTGCCTGCAAATATATCTGCTCATCGAGCGGGCAATGCTCGGTCCCTTCTAGGAATGAGCTGGGGCCATTTTTTTTTCTGCTGAACGCCAAGAGAAGGACTGACAAGACAGATGGAAGCTGCTGAACTGTTACACCACTTGTTAGAGAAGCGCAGAGCCCTTTAAAGCTCAGGGTGCAGCCAGGATTTACCTCTAGAGAAATGGCAGCAGTCCCCACTGTAAGTAGCTTGCAGGGGCAACAAATCTGCCTCAAAATAAGCAGTGTGGATGCAGCCTGCAAGGCTGAGCTCAAAATAAGCCTTTTTTTTTTGGTTTTTTGGCTGCGATGCTATAATATGGGACAAGGCTGAGCAAACATATTGTGACTCTCCCCTGTTCGGTGCTCTGTGTCCCAGACCACTGACTGTTCAGCCACACCAGGCTATGGGTCACGTGCCTGTATTCCCTATATAGAGAAAAATTCCTGCTATGTTAACGACAGATCTGCGAGGAATTTCATTTTTGCTTCAGCTGGTTAATGAACCGGCGCCTTGCTCTGAACAGTGCTTGCAGGGAGCACATTGCAAGGTCTCTGCTGCTCCAGCACTGGGCTGGTAAGATGTCTCTGCAGCAGAGGGTATCCCGTGAGCTGGGGCACATCCTGGCTGCAGGATCCTGCTGGGGAAGGGCCTTGGGATGCGTCCCAGGACGTCATCCGCTGCTGGAAACCTGGTTCTGGGGTTGTCCCCTTCCCTGGGAAGGAATCACTGATGTCTTCCTTGAGGAAGCTCTTGTCCAGCTCTTGAGGGCATTTTGGGGTCTGTGCCTCTAGTGACTGCCACCCCCCCCTTCTCCTGCCCTGCTCCATTTTGCTCCATTTTGCTCCTCCTTTGCCCCCCATGGTCCCTGTCCCTTATGTCCCCTCGTGTCGTGCCCCATCCTCGGTGGAGGCAGCCCCCTTCTTGTCTGCCCCAGCACGGACAGGCAGATCCCCTGGTCCCCTCGGCCCTCCTGCTGCTCTCGGGGGACACGTGGGCAGCTCGGGCAGCGTGACGCAGAGCTGACTGAGTCCACAGAGGATTTGGGGGATTTTTAGCTGCTAAATATTAGGCTTGTTAGGTGCACACGCTGCTGAGCCTATGGGAACTGATTTTTATTTTTTTCAGAGGAATCTTGGACAAGTTTCACGGCTGTGGCAGCAAGAGGCACACCTGTGACAGGAGACTGATCTCTCTGCTAAGTGACCCCTTCTGCTAAAAGGACTCTTTTTTTTCCCCAAAGTAAATGATCAAGGTAGCAAAATTACTGTGCATCTTTTCAAGGTACAGCATAACGTATTTTCTGGTAAGCGTGTTCTCAGAACCAGCTGATCGTTTTAGCTGAAAACTTCTTTAAAATACCTGAATCTGAGTCAGACTTGCAAGGTAGAAAACATTATCCTGACAGCTGAAGTCTGGGGCTGTTGCAAGCAAGTAGAAACTAGATCTTACAAAAGGAAGTGCTGGGCCAGCTAAGGATGGAGATTATCAGCTCTTCCCATCGCTCCCGATGACAGAAGGAGAAAAGGTGCCCTTCTGCTTCCTAGGGAGGCTTCCAAATGTAAAGAAAGGGGCTTTGTTTTCAGCCGGGGGAGGGGGGATTTCGGCTGAGGAAGGTTAGCAGGGAAGCAAAGACAGGAAACCTGCAGCAGTTGGGTATTGTGTGCGAGAGGAGAACCTGCCCTTTCGGTGTTTAGTATGTCTCCAGGAGCAAGAAAAGCCAAGATACTTTTATTTTTTACTTCATTTATTGCTGTTGTGTCCTCTCACCATTCTCTCTTTTCAGCTTGCAGCCCCAAGATTAACTCAGATTATAGCGTAGAGCTTCCCACCTTCCGGAAAATAAACATCATGATTTCATGTGAGTCTTGACGGAGAAAGACAGGGAGGAAGAGCGAGACAAAAGAATCGAGGAAAAACTGCATCATCCAGCCAGATCTGCATTAGGCCAAACATCTGTATCCTGGGATCAGATTTCTGCTGAGATTTCGCTCCAGGGCAGCTTGTCCTTCCTGTTGGGAAGAGACCGTTTGCCACAGGATGAACGTGGCTGTGTTGGGAAAGTTGAGGGAAAAGCAATATATAGGAAGGAGGGCCCGGGGTGGGCTCTGTTTGTGTGGGGGACCCCACATCCCAGCAGCATTTCCACCCGGGGACAACCCCATCTATACAGCTCCTAAACCCAAAGGACTGACGTACCTGAACGGCCTAAACCAAGTGAGCCCAGGACAAGGAATGGGATTTCAGGCCAAGAGAGCCCGGCGCCATGCACAGCAAGGCGGTATGAATGTGTAGGCTGCAAAATTACAAGCTGCTTCTTGCCAACGATGTGGCTGCAATGAGCACGCTGAAGCAGACCAAGTTTCCCATTCACCCTCGTTGGGCCTCCTGTTGGCCGATGCCTCTGCGGGGTGTCTGGATGAAGCGCTAAAAACTGGAAGTAGAAATACAAAATTAAAAACTTGAATAAAATGTCCAGGCTCAAGATTTGTGTTTGCATGCTGGCTGAAGGAATAGCAAGCATTTTGTAATGAAAGCTGACCAGTATCCACGGTGGGTGATGGTACCTCCATGTGACAATTCCTACCAATGGGCAAGACCAGATGTGTATTGCACTACTGGTATCAGCTGGAAGAAGCCTATTTTTCAGGTTTGTGTCCAACAGGATCACCAGATTCTTTTCTGGTCCACACATTTTCAAATGTTTGCAGTCATCTCAGATGTTCACATAATCAAATTAATTCAAATACTTTCTTCAAATACAAAACAGTCTTAACTGAGCACATTGATTAGTACTTGGCAAAACGTCTTCTCTCATAAAGACCTAGGATAGGATAGGATAGGATAGGATAGGATAGGATAGGATAGGATAGGATAGTTCTGTTGGAAGGGACAAAGGTCATCTAGTCCAGCTGCTGAGCTGGTAGAAGTTCCTTGCAGTTGGGAGTTCACTAGAGGCATGCCAGGGTCATGCTCCAGCTGTTTTGCTCTCCATTTACTCCTTCTGTTGGCCTGCAGAGCTTCTGAGGTGCCTGCATGAACTTCCAGTTCACCATAGTCTGTCTGTTTGCCAAGTGTTTACTTGACCTAAATTCTTTTGAAAACCATCATTTGTGACAACTGTAGCGCAAGCTTTACAGAACTGGATAGCTGGTTAATAAATGCTGTGACCTGGACACACAAGCTCTGCCATTTTGTTATCACCAGTATAGGCAGCTATTTTTCTATTTTATTATTTTTTAATGTTAGCTCTTTTCTTAAACTATTTTTTTTTCCCCTAACTAGAAGATTGAGCTCTTGCACATATGTCCTAAATTGCTAGTTTACCTTTCAGTACTCAGCGTAATCTGTCTTCAGAAAGGTATTTAGTTCTGAAGACAATTATGCTTCTTGCTGAATGGTTACATCATACCTGGTAGCTCACTGGATTCAGACGTCTGCTTTTAACACCAGTTGTTACTGTGGCAGAAAAAATATTTTACCTGGTGCAACTGCTTACTACAATTTTTCCTTTTGGCATTCCAAATAAATTCCAGTTATATTTCCTTTCTCTTGGGTCTGATTCCTTAAATAAGCAACTTTCCCCGTCTATCAGTTCTTCTTGCTCTAAGGAGAAAAGTCAGAAATTTCCTCATTCTTTTTCCTGAAGATCAATAACACTTTTCTAACATGGTATTTCATAATTTGAAGAAAAAAATCTTCTATGGTAAAAGTCACTGAAGTACAACTGTCTAATTAACATGCCTTATATGAGCTAAATAACTATAATAGGAAATCAGTGAAGAGTAGACTTAACACAGAACTTGCATTTATGAATACCAAATGTGGAATTGTATGTGTGTGTAATTGTAGCTAAGACCCCATTTGATTACTCTAAGGGCATTAAACTTCCCTTCCAGCTAAGATGAGAGGAAGAACAAAATTAGGAACCACATGCCAAAAAAAAAAAAAAATTGAAAAAATTATGAGCCAGTCAAAATATTTTTCATTGTTGTCAAATTTATGTTAGCCCCAGTGCTAGCTGCTTCTGCTTCCCATCAGTAAAACATTCTCCACGTCCATCAATCAGTACCTGAAACGATGGGCGTAAGGATGCTCCTCATAGGAGTTCTTGACACACAGAGCGATGCTCCTCATTGCTGCCCTTGTGCTGGCACAACCCTGCAGCAGCCCTGCTCCCCCAACAGAGACGGCGTCTCCTCCTGCCCCTTGCGATGCTGAATGCAGCCTGGCTCAGAGCCCACTGCGAGCTGGGGGTCTCTCATCATTCAGAGGATAAAGATCGTGAAATGGCATGAAATGAAGGTGCGGCTTGATGCCTACTAAAATCCCCAGGCTGGGCTGATAGGCAGGGCAACCTACCTCCTGCTGGTATCTGCCTTTTCATTTCATGCCAAACCCAGCAGCGTGGTTGTCTCTGTTGGCCATGGGAAACAGAGCACCAAACTACACGCAGTCAAGTGGTATTTAGCTACAACGTGAAGTTGATTCGTAAAAATAAACACAGACCTGAATTCATGTCTCTACTTGTTCTCTTCATGGTGGTTGGAGAAGCAAAATTTGCTGTGAGAGGTTGTATCTGGTTGTATTGGATCAGCTGAAAATAGTGAAAACCTGAAAAAATACTTGGGGCTGAGAATCTATCCATCAGCTGTGGCAGCCAGTCCAGCAATTGGGAGGGAAAAAAAAGGAACAAGGGAAAAAAAATATCCAAGCCACTGGAATATCTCTTCCCCTTACTTGCCAGAACCCATCGCTTTGTTCTTCTGGCCAAAGAAGATGACGGGTGTCAGCCCTTGAAAGTTGGTGTGAAATAAGAAACCATAGGACACAATGCAACCTCTTATTACTGGCCACTCCTTGCAAACCAAACTGAAGCAAATAGGATTAAATCAGAGTAATACCTCATGTGATTACAGCTCATTGTGTTCAAATAAAAGCTGACGTTATCGTGAGCGATTTGTTTGGGGGTGGGGGTGGAGAGGAGAAGAGATGCTACAGATTTTGCTCACACTGGTTGCTATTTATAACGCTGTAAAACCACAGTGAATGCGTTAAATGCACTGCCACGAGCACATGCCACTTAAGCTTGGTATTATGGCTATAATAATTCAATGCAATTCTTAGATGTGTTTTTACACTAATAAGAAATTAATATTGTTCCATATCAGTTATTTCAGACGTACAGAAACTTTGTGGATGTGGCACTTGTGATGCTGTAACCATAATTTGTAACTGTATTTGTAGCTCTGTAAGCGCCTACCTGCTGCTCTTATAACCGCCTTCTAAACAATTTAAATAAAAACTGAAGAGTAAATGTGACCGGAGTCCTCCACTGGCAAAACTGAGAAAAGGGAAGTATGTCAGCGCTAATTAACTCCAGCGCCCTGCCAGGCCTGGCTCTCAGCAGCTCTGCAGGCTGTAGGAAGGTTACTGCGGGTCCGATAGCATTCCCATTTAATTTGGTCAGAGGGGTGGGTAACTACTCTTCCAGTGGCAATCGAATGCTGCTTAGATTATTATCCCCCCCAAACTGGTCCTATTGCCTCTAGTACTTGGGTCTTTCTCCCTTCTTCACACTCTTCTTGTGTTGGCCCGGCTTCTCTGTGTCCTGTAATTGCATCTCTTTCTCGCTAATGAGGCTCGGGAAATATGACTGGGGGAGGGAAGAAGTCTTGAATGCAGAAAAGGCTTGAAGAACTTGGCCTGCTTTATTTTTTTTTTTATTGTATTTTTCCTAGTGTTGATTTAAATGGGTTTTGAACTATGGGCTTTATAAACTACTTAAACGGTGCTGATGCTGAAATCTATTTCCATCTGTTCTCTTTTTTTTCTGTCTACCCCACAATGTACTTTACTGTCAAGGTCTGATTCTGAATATCACTGCTTTATTTGTAGCAGCACTAACCTCCTCTGCACTCACCCAAACCCATGGATATCCTTGCTTTAGGGCTTTTTATAAGAATCTCAACTTAAAAGTTGGCATTGTTTGCTTGAATTGCCAAGCCAGAAAGCAGCCCGTCCGAGCCGCGCCGAGGAGGGAGCTCTGGAGTGTGACCTTGCTCTCACTTCTTTCAAACAATAACTTCCAGGAATACTCCTGAGATCAGCCCAGCCTTATCTATATTTTACATTTCATTGTCTGAATTCCTTAAAAGTAACATAAAACTAATTTTTCATTTGGGAGCACACAGGATGACGGTACCCAGAAAGAGAAATAGAGATTTTCAGCACTGAAGTTCTTGGCTGCGTCCCCAGACCAGACTGGCAGTGACTGAAGGATGGCTGTTTGTTTGATAGCCTAGAAGACATTAATTTTTTGGCCATGACCTGTCTCCCAAATTTCAACTACGATGTGACTCTGTGTGTAGCAGGTACCCCTGCTGTCATTCCCAACAGAGAGCCCTGGGAGCACTGACCTCTTCAGCAGGGTGATCCCTTGCACGCAACACATCCCCGCCGGCAATCCCGTGCGGGAGAGCCTGCTCTCACCCTGCTGTGTATGTGCTGCGAATAACTGGGGCTGCAACTAGCTCTCAACAGTAAACCCTCCTGGGAAGAGGAATGTCTTTGGTAATGAATTCTTCTTTGTTTTTATGCACCTTAACGCCGTTTAACAGGGCGAGAGTGACTGCCGCAAAGCCTGACGTGGGTTGCCCGATCACAGTGCGAATGGCAGAAAGAAATATGAACTGTGGTATCACGGCGAGAGCAGACTTCATCTGTTCCCCTCCGAAGCGGAGTTGGTAGAAGTCTGACCTTGTCCACCCGAGGCTGAAGAAAGCAGCCTGCCAGGAAAGAAGCATGAAGCTGCTCCTGAGACACATTCATTGCTCTACCAAAAGAGGTACTGGCATTACCTCTCTTAAGATTTCATACAGCTCAAAGGCTCCTGGCATTGTTGGGAGAGTCTTAAAAATAAAATTAAGCTGTCCCAAGTAACTAAAATTCAGCCAACCAGTATATAAAAGTACTACAATAGTTTTAGAAGTACTAAAAAGGGGGGAAAAAAAGTAGAAATGGAAAGATTTAAATAACAATGCTCAAAGGAAAAAAAAAAAAAAAAGGATGCTAAAGCAGACCAAATGGTTATCAAATGGCATTTGGAGCCAGGTAATCCCC
Organism: Burhinus bistriatus; assembly: GCA_013397275.1. Classification (NCBI taxonomy): domain Eukaryota; kingdom Metazoa; phylum Chordata; class Aves; order Charadriiformes; family Burhinidae; genus Burhinus; species Burhinus bistriatus. Next base: position 183,431 of record VYXH01001402.1, on the reverse strand, counting down.
TGCAGAACTGGGAGAGCAACACACCTTATTTCCCTCTGCATGCAAGCCACACCTTGGCTTACCATGGAAATGTGTAACGCAGCAGGACTGCTGCTGTCAGAGAGGGCAATACTTCTCCTACCCCTGGGGGCCACAATAGCCCCAAGTAAGAAGTTTGTCAGGAATGTGTTAGTACGAACCCTGGCAATTTGCTGTCCTCCTCTGCTTGCTTGCAACTTCTCCTGCGTGCCTGGTTATAGCTTCTAGTTACTCTATTGTATCACAATTCTCTTTTCCTACCCCTTTTCAAAGACCTCTCCCACCAAAACTTGCCCCGACATGAGGTCACTCTTCTTCTGGCCACATGGGGTATAGAATTGGTCTCTTCTTGGTTTAGGGAAGGGTTTTTTATTGCTGCTATTTCTTAGTGTGGTAGAACAATAGAGACTAGTAACTCATTACATCGACCAAAGCTGAACAGGTTTATTTGCTCAGGATGATGCTTTTAGCTGTGAGAATACTATTTCCTCAACAAAGGCGCTGGTTTGCCTCTTGAACTTCTTGACGCTTATTTCCATACCATAGCCTCAGGCTATGTCTTCAGGTGTGCAGTGGACCAGGGCCACTGGCACTATATTTGATGTCCTAAGCTCCCGAGGATTTTATCAAAGACCTGTTCACCTCAGAGAAGGGGAAGAGGCTCTTTATCCTCACTTTGAGTGTCAGCTGGTGAAGACAGATGTCATAAATAAGTATTAAGCTCTCTTGCCATCACTCTGTCCCCTGGACTCCCTGACACTCATGAGAAGCATGCAAATAGTTTGCCTCATCCTTCATTAATGTACCCAGGCTCACCCCACAGTCACTGTCACCCTCCTGTTACTGTCTAGACTTGTCACAGTGAGACCCAGTCATGAGACACATGACAGCATCTGCAGAAGTGACACCTCATGCCAGACTTCGTGTCCATGTCATGCAAGAAAGGCTCAAACTCTTTACAAGCCTCCGAGACACATCAGTGTGCTGGAATCTGAAGCCCTCTCTGCCTGGAAGGTGTGCTGGGCATTTCTCCCAAACAGCACTGAAGACGGTGGGACAGAGAGCACCACAGGCTGGCATGAAAGCCCTCCCACAGTGGCCACCGCTGGAGCTCTTGCCTGGTGTCAGGCTCAGCTGTCGGACAATGTGGATGCTTCCAGCTGAGCAGAAGGTATGCAGGGTATCTTCAGGTCCTGAAGTGACACTCACAAGCCTATTCTTAAGAGCCGGTGCTCAGGAGTCAACCTGTTCACCCTCCTGTTTGGCAATTAAGCAAGTCACATTGTTCTTCCATTTCAAATGCTTTCACGCCAGCCCATCCCTACGATGTAGTCCTACATAGAACTGCATGTCCTGTGCGTACTGGGGACAGTCAGCCACAGCCCTCCCTTATTCACTCGCCCTGCTGCACAGCTGCCCTGCAGTCCTGCTTCTCCAAAGGGTTCCCTAGGAAGAAAGGCACCAAGGAGCTTTAACGGTCACTGAATTTAGGCGAGGCTATCTTAGTAGCAGATCTCGGCTGGTCTCTGCTGAGAGCACTGTGTTGCCTTCGTCTGGTTTGAGACCTCCTGTGCCAGAGCTTCGGTCAGAGCTGCCACGAGAAACTTGGTTTTCTGAACCTGGCCCTTCTGTTTGCCCCCAGGGAGGACCAGTCTCACCAGCAGCTGGACAAGTGCATCATCAGCGCCTGGCTGGCCACTGGCTGCGACCCACCAATGGCGATGGTGACGGTCCTCCTCATCTCCACCTCTGAGATCTGCTGGTCAGCTTCCTGCATCCCCGCCTTGGCCAAGCTCTGTGCTGGTGCACAACGCGTTTGTTTGGTTTTCTCCTGTCCTGTAGTTATCTAATCTCCTGCCCCGGGGCTGGGAAGGCCTGAGAGCGCTGGTGCGTGGCCGCCCCGTTTCCAAGCACACGTGAACAGGTTTATGAACACTCCCTCCGTGGGTACGGCAGGAGCTGAGAAAATCTTTGCCTGAAAATATTGTAGCTATATTGAGAACACTAATCTCCAAGCCCTGCCCAGAGCGCCATTAGGTAACGATCTTTCTTTCAAGTGCAGGATGAAAAAGATCAATGGCAGCTTTCTTTTCGCGGGTGCTATAAATGGTTCGTACACTTGTCGTGGATGAAAATTATGTTGGAAACCCAGTTATGGTCCTTGGAGATGAAATGCTGACACTTTCTCTCCGACACATATTTTTCAGTTGTGGTATGGTCAGAAGTCAGATCGTTTCCTGTGAAAAACCACTTCAGTTCAGTTGTTACCAGGTCAGCAGTATTTACAGCTCTTTCCACGTGGGCTAGCAGATTTCTTTACATACTTTATCGAGACACGTTGGGAGGTTCCACATATTTTTTTGTAATTATTTGGTATATTGATTGAAGAAAGAAACTGTTGGTTCTGACTGATTTTTTTAAGGTACTTGTAAGAAAATGGTAACATTTTTTAAAGTTTCTTGTTCTGTAGGTCAGCAAAGAGTAACAGTACACAAGCTCCTAAAATGTCCTTTTCAAACCCCCAAAACAGGCAGATCACTGCAATTCCCACAGAAATTAAACAAGCGTAGCTTGCAAGACTTAACAGCTGATTTAAGAAAAAACAACAATAAATACATTGCAACTTTTTAAGATTGTCAGTACCGTGCAGGCATTGAAGAACCAAGACGACTACAATAAACTTCTCCCTCTCCCCTGTTCCAGTGTCTGCACCCAGTTATAATTATGCAAGAAATTAGCATTATTTCAAGAGCGGCTCTGACGCTAAGTGCCAGTTTTCAAAAGTATTTTTAAGTCACTGTGTAGATTACAAAATGGCTATTACGCAGCCAGAGGGACAGGAGCCTCCCAGGCCGCGTGGTGTTGCGAGAGCTGAGCGCGTCGCCCCACTCACGGAGGTACGAGGAGTGGGGCTGCTGCAGCCCGGAGCCGGCCGACACACAGGGGCTGCCGCTGTGTTTGCCTTTGCTAACCCTCCTGACCGTACAATCAGCTCTTCTAAAAGTGGATTAAAAAAAAAAAACAAACAAAAAACAACTAATTTCAGAAAGCCTTCAGGAGACTATATTGATTTTTTTTTATTATTTTTTTTTTTAATGCCACAGCAACGTTGTTTGGGAGGAAAAAACATCATCCACGGCCCTGGTACCTAGACAGCGCTCCATACATCTTATTACGTGACTTCCCCGATAGCGTCGTGTTCCGACACTCGAAAAGAAAACGCGAGCGTGGTCAGCGCAGGCTGCCGCCCGCTGCCGTCTGCGAGCCCCTCAGGTA
>VYXH01001402.1:117301-174006 GCA_013397275.1 Burhinus bistriatus | reverse complement strand
AAAAAAAAAAAATCAAAATTTTATGTATGCACTTAGTTTAGCTTAAGAATCTGCTGAACTCTTTCTTCTTTTGGGGATTATTTTTATGTGGTGTTTGTAAACCTAATCTGATGCAACTCTGAATCATTTCACTTCTCTGTTTGAGAGAGAGAATTGTCATTTTTCTTCTGGGTGTTATATGCTAATGTTTCTCGGCAGAGTTATTTGATTGATGTGAGACCCCTTCCCCGAGAGGCCTGGTTAAACCCTGGCCTCCTCCTGTGCCCCAGTTTCTGTGTGAGAGAAGCCGATGGTGTGCTGCTGCTTGGCGTTCGGCTTAGGCAGCGTCTGTATCTCTTTATTATGTGTGGTGTTGAAATCCAGGGTGCTGTTATCGTACCAAAATCTTGTGAAAACTCCTTAAGAAAAAGTCCCTCTGTTCTTCCCATACCACACCTCTTTCTCAGCAAAAAAACCTTTTAGACTAAATTTCACTGTTCTGCTATAGTTTCTCCCATTATGCAACCGTAAGCCTGAAAGATGCTTGCTTGGTCAGTGGCCAGTAATCTGCTGTGGAAAGAGATGATATCATACTATACTTATCTTTCAACTTATGCTTACGAGTTGTAACCATCCCTTCTTAAGATGTAAACATCTAGAAGCTTTATTTCCTTTTTTTCAAATTTATAGATCTTACTGGGTCACAGAGACGTGGTGGGATATCTCACAACTGCAGTGCTGCAATGGATGAAAACCAGCTCTTTAAGAAGGACAGGCCAGGAGGGCAAGCATGGGGAGTTGCCCTTCATGTCAGAGAGCAGCAGGGATATGTGGAGCTTTGTCTTGGGATGGATGATGGGCCAGCTGAGAGCAGGTTGGGATTAGTGGGTGACATTGTTCTGGGTCTCTGCTGTAGACTGCCTGATCAGGAAGAAGCAGTAGGTGATGCCTTCTTCAGATAACTGGAAGAAGCCTCACATTCGCAGGCCCAGGTTCTCATGTGGGTCTAGAACTGCCCTGACATCTGCTGGAAGGACAACACAGCGGGACGCAAGCAATCCAGGAGTTTTCTGGAGTCCACCGATGACTTCCTAACACAGGTGATCAAGGAGTCAATGGACAGAGGTGCTCTGTTGGACCTCGTACTTATAAACAAGAAAGGACAGGTTGAAATGTGAAGGTCAGGGTTGCAGTGGCTGTAGTGACCACGGTCACCTTGGCTGCAGTGATTGTGAGATGGTGGAGTTCAGGATCCTGAGAGGAGGGAACAGGACAAAAAGCAACATCACAATCCTGGACTTCAGTAAACAGACTTTGGCACGTTCAGGGATCTGCTTGGAGGTAGTCGATAAGAAAGGTGTTTATGCTGCTATTCAGAGGGACATTGCCAGGCTGGAGAAATGGGCAGAGAAGGAATCTCATTAAGGTCAGTAAAGAGAAATACAAAGCCCTGCGTGCACTTGGGAAGGAACAACCCCATTCTCCAGTACAGGCTGGGGGTCAACCATCTGGAAAGCAGCTTTTCAGAAAAAGGCCCTGGGTGACCTGGTGGACAGGTTGACCATGAGCCAGCAATGCTCCCTCATGGCAAAGAAGGCCAACGGTATCCTGTGCTGCATGATGAAAAGTATTGCCAGCAGGTGATCCTTCTCCTCTAGCCAGCACTGGGGGAAACACACCCTGGAGTGCTGTGTCCAGTGCTAGGCTTCTCGGAGAAGAGAGTCATGGGTGTACTGGACCAGGTCCTTCAAAGGGCCACAAAGACTATTAAGGGCTTGGAGCATCTCTCGTGAGAAGAGCCTGAAAGAGCTGGGATAGTCTAGCCTTGAGAAGAAAAAGGCTCACGGGATCTTATTGTGTATACAGATACCTGATGAGAGACTGCAAAGAAGACAGAGCAAAACTCTTCTTGGGGTGCCCCATGACATTCTAAAAGGCAATGAGCACAGATTGAAACACAGGGAATTTTGTCTGAAATAAGAAAACACGTTTTTCACTGTGAGGGTGGTCAAACACTGGCACAGGTTGCCCAGGGAGGTTGTGGAGTCTCTGTCTTTGGAGATGCCCAAAACCTGACTGGTTGTGGTCCCGGGTGACCTGCTTTAGGTGACTGATGCTTTGAGCAGGGAGTTTGGATAGACTAGATGATCTCCAAGAGGTCACGTCTAACCTCAACTGTTCTATGATTCTGTAGAGGGCATGTCAAGGAATTTAATTGTCTTTCGCTTTGATATTTTTAATCATGCAAATAGAATTGTCATGTTTTTCACTGTTTATTCACCCTCAAATGTTTAATTGCGTTTTACTTTTAACATTGATAGTGTCATGATGTTTTGCACATCTTGCTGTAAATCCTTGAAGAAATACCAGTATATGATCTGTTTTGCACATCTTGCTGTAAATCCTTGAAGAAATACCAGTATACGATCTGTTTTGCACATCTTGCTGTAAATCCTTGAAGAAATACCAGTATACGATCTGAACAAGCACGTATTTCCAGTTAATATCAGAGAGAGAACTATGCCACTGTGTGAAACGGACATAGCCTGTATGCACCCAGTAAAGGTAGTTTTACTGAAAGTTTGAGAATCTTTTTTCAGTATGACAAATGCTATGTAAAATACTTTCTAAGAACACCTGCAACTTTACAACTTCAGTGTCTTGAGAATACTTGCCTTTTGTGAGTGTAGCCAATTAGTACTACTGTGCAATGCATGCTTGAATTATTAAAATAAATAATGGTTTGTAGAGAAGCAACATTGGATCCTTACATTAACATCCCTCTAAACGTAGAATACTGTGTTGAAGGCTCCAGATAAATTTATTACCAGATATTTATCTAGTTTTTCTGCTGGCTTCCAGATTTTTCTGTTGTATTGCTTAAGACTTGAAGAAAATGCTATGCCTTTTGACATCAAATTTGAAAGACCACAGTCTGATGGGAGCAGAGGGACAACTTAGTCTGGTGTCCTCAATGAAATCTGACTTCCCTGTTAATGTCCCTGAGGTTGTTCAGAAGATTTTGAAGTGTGCTTGGTTTGAAATATTTTCTAATGGCAGGTTTTTTGTAGTAACAGCTGAGATCTACTGATTTTTTGACCGTAATTGGAAGAAAGTAATTAGGTGGTTATTTTTCAATACTTCTAACTTGTTTTTTTCTGTAAGGGGTGTATTGTTGTAGTAAATTGGTAGCATCTCCTTCTCTGTGTGATGTACACAGGTCAGACAAGATTTGTGGGCAAAGATTATACATCTGTAGCTCTATTATGATTATACATAGTTATTTTTCTAATTATATCAGTTGGTCTAAAAAAAGATGTTACCTCCTGCCAACCATCGTGTATACTGGAAAAATGCATGCTACAAATTCATTAGCGAGATTAAATGTGGTTTGGTTTTTTTTTTTCTGTTTCTCCAAATGGCAAATGCATTTAACTGCAATGAATCCATATTTCGTTGTAGCAGATGTTTTCTGGCTTGTCTCAAAGGCAGAGATAGTCCCTCCCACCGCTGTACTCTAACAGCTATGGCATCAAGTGCTCTTTAACCTTTGTTGCCTCTGCTTAATTGACATAAAAGAGAAAGTAAATCCTTGCCTGCCAGGAAACAATGTGAGACAACTTGGTCAATGCATCGTTCAGTAGAGCAGCACTTGGATTCAGTGCTGCAGTCTATGGGTTTTTTGAGAGTGGATAGTCCCTTGCTCATTTTTTGAAATGGACGGTAACAACCGAGACTAGGACCTGCACTGGCCCGTCATTGACTGTAGTTCAGAAAATGGCAGGTGATTTGAAAATGGGGTTAGAAATGAAGCGGGTAGATGTTGAATGCCAGCTTCCGTGAGTTCTGGGTTATCATTTTTGCTCTGTCTCCTGTCGACCCCTCACAACCCTTCTGCCTGGCTGATCCTTCCTACTGCACTTTAAAGCATCCCTTGGAGGGGGAGATAGCAGTTGCAACATCTGGTTCTGTTTAGGGTACATGCCCATGAACTGTGATTTTTCATTAATACTTCCTCTTGTTGTGAAGTCTGGTCATTTTATTAATGTTTTGTATGGATTCCTGCTTGAATGTCTGCCCCTACACCATCTTCCATTGTTATTCATGATGACAGACTTGGTGCTAGGATGCTGCAAGAGCAAAGTACAGCTTCAACATACTCTACAAACATTGTTTGGGCATGTGAAACAATCTTTCACCATTCCAAAAATCTGTAGCGGTTCTGGTTTTGCCATGAAACATCTGAAGACAGAATTAGAGACCTCAGCTGTGTGGAGCAGCTGTCCATTTGCTGGCTTGCCACCTAGCAAGCGGGCAGTGGTCTACACACCACGGTCCATCACCAGCTGCTGCTGCATCTCCTCGTAGCTTGAGAGGAAATCCAGTAGCTGCTTCCAGTAATACTTTGATACAGAACCATCAACTGCATGATGACTCTGCTGTGCCGCACTGTGAATTAGTCCCTGCCCTCAGAAATCGTTTCAGTGTCTCGCTTAGTACTTTATTTGAAAACTAAAGTGTTTTTGGCCCAGAGGAACATGAGGGATCCACATTTGTGAAACCTTGTTGCCCTCAGCAGCTGTCCCTGCTCGCAGGTGAAGGCAAGTGGAGTGACTTGAGGGATCTTGATGTCTTGATGTTGGTGGCAGACTTGTGGGAGATGCCAACCTGTTAACACCCATACTAGACTTCATTGGAGTCTGCTGGGAACACGTTACACACTTCATGAATCTGGAGCAGGATCCAGCTTCCTCAGCGTTTCATTGTGCAACTGGTTAGGATGTGCTTCTAGGGGAGGGTGTCCCCTTTCAGTGCTCTTGCTGGTTTTCCTCAGTGCTGCTGTGCCTTGGTGGGTGTCGCTGGGACAGATTTTAAGACGGCGATGTACAGGATTGCATCCTAGAAGGAGATTTTTGCTTACAAGTGAGTTGTGGCTTTTGGCTGGGGTTGCCTCGTGGCTGGAGTGGAGGGCAGGATGCATTCCAGCTCTCTGTGGGTGTAATCATGGCCATGGTTCTTGTTGACTCCTAGCTGGCTGGCATGTCCAGTGGCTGACTTTGGAGCAGAAGCAATGTCTGAACCAGTCGGTAGCGTAGGGCGTCGAGTGTCCCATTCCCTTGGAATCCCTACCACTGAGTGTCCCTATTGAGGGCTTCTACAAAAGAGAGGTGGGGGAGAGATGAGGAGAAGCTTGCCCATCCCTCTTCGCCTTTGCCCTCCTGACAGTCAGGGGGAATGTGTTTGTATGTATGCCTGTACCACAGCCCAGTTATTAAACACATCCCCGGGAAGCAGAACACTTGCGTTCAGTGCTGCTTCTGCCTCATGTGATTCAATCTTTGCTCTTAGAATCATGGAATCATTTTGGTTGGAAGAAACCTTTAAGATCATCAAGTCCAACCGTTAACCTAACACTGCCAAGTCCACCACTAAACCATGTCCCTCAGCACCACATCTACATGTCTTTTAAATACCTCCAGGGATGGTGATTCAACCACTACCTTAGGCAAGCCTGTTCCAATGTCTGACAACCGTTTTGGTGAACAGATTTTTCCTAATATCCATCCTAAACCTCCCCTGGCGCAACTTGAGGCCATTTCCTCTTGTCCTATTGCTTGTTACTTGGGAGAAGAGACCGACCCCCACCTCTCTACAACCTCCTTTCAGGTAGTTGTAGAGAGCGATAAGGTCTCCCCTCAACCTCCTTTTCTCCAGGCTAAACAACCCCAGTTTCCTCGGCCGCTCCTCATAAGACGTACTCTAGGCCCTTCACCAGCTTTGTTGCCTCTCTCTGGACTTGCTCCAGCACCTCAATGTCTTTCTTGTAGTGAGGAGCCCAAAACTGAACACAGTATTCGAGGTGGGGCGTCACCAGTGCCGAGTACAGGGGGACGATCGCTTCCCTAGTCCTGCTGGCCACACTATTCCTGATACAGGCCAGAATGCTGTTGGCCTTCTTGCCCACCTGGACACACTGCTGGCCCTGACCACCAAGCGGCATGGTAGCCTAAAGAAAGGTCGGGCTTGCCCCACTCTCTTGCTGAAGCTGTGCAACGGTGCAGACAGAAAAATAACTTCTAGGAGGCAAAAGCAAGTGACTGGGGAGCTGGAGAGCGTTGTCAGCCATGCTGCGAGGTTGATTCACAGATTTTATGCCTTATCTTGTTCACTGCTTTGCTTACCAAAACCACCTTGCAGCTTCTACTTGTGTTTGCCTGAAGGAAGACCTTTTTCTGTGGTCTTTCTGAGGCAGTATAACAAGGGTTGGGGGAAGGATTGATTGCAATTTCCCTTATCTGGCGACTGAAGGAGGACATGTAGCTGGTGAATGGATGCAAACAAATAAAGTGAAGGCTTCCCCCATTGATTTTGTTTACAACATCGGAGAAGAAAATGGAGCCTGAAGAAAGATTTGAAGTAGGAATGCAGTTAGGAGTTAAACTATGTTGAAATTACTGTGTGTCAATTTTTAATTCTAAAGCGCAGATATCCTTTAGCTGGTCAGTTATAGGTTTGGAAAATGGATGAAATAAATACAGATAGTATTTAAGAAACAGGACCTAGTAATGTACTCTGTCTTGGTAGTTTACATAATTCCTGTTTGAATATAATACTGTAATTTGCTGAAGAAGCTGTAAAGCTGAGGCAGCATGCATATGTTGAAAATCTATATTGGTGTCTAAGGGAGACTTGACATAAGAGCAAGTACTCACAAATTTTTAAGCTTGTCAGCAACAGCTCAAGTGCCTGCACCAAAAAAAAAAAAAAAATCTCTTTCTATCCTCTGTGAATATAACCCTGAAACTGGAGTTAATTTGCAGTTTTCTTCCTCTTCTCCCTCTCGTTCTAATTTCTGCTGCTCACGCAGGCCCACTCCGAAAATTAGGCAGTGGATTTCATAAAGGTTCTAATTTTAATTTTCTTTGCTGCTGGTAGTAGCCTTTTTATGGAAACATTTTGCTTAAGACAGTACGCATTTAGTTACGCTACCTATGCCAAATGGGTTTGGAGTGTGACACGTCTCTAGCACTGGAAAGGCTTTAGCAGTGAGATGTTGCTTCTCCCCTTAAACAGAGTTAGCTGCAGGTAGGTCTTTGTGCCTTCCTGTGTTTTTCGTTTTGATTGCTTATTGTTTTCATCTATTTCCATTTATTATTTTTTTTCCATCAGGAAAGGTGCTGAAAGCATTCAGGCAAGATTCTTGCGCATGAATTTTTTTTTTTATTGCAGGAGTGAACTATTTAAAGAAAGCCAGCAACATGTGGCCTTTTGGCCACTTGCGCAGGAGAAAATCTTAAGTCTTATCAGTCCTACTAGCTTGGCTTAATTCTGTTAACTTTTATTTCTAGAATCGAGTGCCAGTTGTAGTGGTATTTTTTTTTGAAAAATAAAAAATAAAAAATTAGGACTTTGGGATCACACTGTCTGTTTATACTTTTCAGTGAGTCACGTACTTATCTTTTTTTTTTTCCTTATTTTTCTTCTGTTGGCTGACATTGACCCAATTTTGTCAGAATGAATTTTTAAAAAAAATTTGTGGCTGAGTGGAGGAGAGAGGCTTGGTTAGTTTTCCAGTGTGAGCAGGACTCTATTCAAGGTGTGTGTTCTTAGAAAATCCATATAAGAAATTCTTTGATAGCAGGAAAAGCTTCAGTTGAAGGTTGGGAATTGCCACTACATAGAAAGTTGTAGGCTTCGTTAGTGCTGATGCTCATGGAATTATTTGTCTCATTGAAGTGCTATTAATTAGGCTGGCTAAACTGAGCAGCATTAAAAGTGTTGCCAAGACACTCGTAGAGACATCGGCTCTGCAATCAAAACCCGCTATTACAGCCTGCTGGGTGGATGTGCTGCTCTGGCCAACAACCCCGTTGCACGCTGGTTCGTGTGAGAGCTTTTCAAATAGAGACTGAACTGTGCCTGATACATCGAATTAGGAACATATTTCTGGTTGGCATATATTTAAGAAATTACAGGTATTTTTATATATATACATATATATGTCTGCTTACATTTGTTGAACTCTATTCAGTAAGCTCTTCATTCTCTTTTTTTTCCCCTGTGGTCTTTTTGACAGGTAAAATAAATATGGAGAAAGGAGGTGCTTGCCTCTTCATAGTGCTTTAGAGCACTAATGATGTGCCTTGGATAAAGCAAGAATGGTTACTGAAATGGGAGTAGGATGCACTAAACACGCCAGAGTGATTGAGTTCTGTTGTTCAAAGGAAAAAAACAAGAATTTCAAAGAAATGCCATTCACATAATTGCAGCTTCTGATTTTATCTAGGAAATGGTGTCATTCATTAAAAATTGTTATGCAAACTGGAAATAAAGCACCCAGCTCATTTTTCTTCTACGTAGTCAGTTAAAGAAGCAGGAATGCCTTTAACTATTGTGCAATTTTATTTGTTGCACATTTAATAAACATACACAATACTGACGCGTGGCGCAGTGAGGGCCTTCCAACCTTCCTAGGGGTGCCCAGCTCTTAGTAGCTTTTTGTGACCATGCTGTCTTTTAACCATGTTCCTCATGTCTTTTCTCACTTGCCATTTGTAGAGCATCTCTGGCAAGGACAGCTGTTGCTTATGAGAAGATTTGTAGTAGAACACCAATATTTATAACTGTCATATAGTTTAGCAGCTACACAGTGGCTGAGGAACACTTTTTGGCAAGTATTTATTTTGGACAGCAATAGGACAGATTGGGATCTCTTCTCTGGAGCGCACTCCTGCTGTGTTTTCACAAAAGTATCTTTAAGTGCTTTTCTAAGCTTCTGATGGATTCTTGGTTTAGTCATATTAATAAATATTTAGCAAAAGGGATGCATTTGTTTTAGAAGATAAAAAATGTTAATGATATGAAAATGCAGTTATGGATCTTGCGAGGACAAAGAAGGATTAAAAAAAAATTGTGGCTTTTAAAATTGTAAATATGTTTTTAGGGAGCTAGAAATGTGGAACTGTAAAGGTTTTTTATCTCCCTTGTACAATTTTAACTCTGTTATCAACAGCCTTTAATACTTGGTGGAAACAGACTGCCACTCTGACTCAAAAAATGCCTTTGAATTTTCACATTCAGATCTGGTGCATCTTTTGACTGCTGAGTTTTTACAAACTTTTTTAAGCTCTATCCTTTTCATTCCCTAAAAGGAACCTATGTTTTTGAGGGAAAACACATTAATTTCAGTTGTGGTGTATTTTTCTGTGATAAGGAACAACAATGGGTATTGAAAGATTGGTGCTGAGGCTGCAAAACCTTGCACTTAAAACCTGATCTATGATCTTGGGCATAAGATGCTCAGACTAAGATTGAAAACCTGTAGCATAATGCAGATTCATAAGACGGCGTTTTTACCTTGTCTCCTAGGAAGACAGATGCCTGTCTTACTGCCTGTTCTTGTGTCAATCTAAGATAGAAGCGAGTGGCTTTCAGAGCACACGCTCCAGCACCCAAAAAAAAGCAAAATAGTAATAAAAAAGGTGCTGATTTCCAAGAAAGGATTGTAGGTGATTAAGTGTAGGTGGATACCGAAAACTTGCTGGCATCTTCCTGTTGCCCTGAAGGGCAAAACCCCTGAAGGTGCAGACATGCACACATGCCACGAGTGGGTGAGATGCCCAGGTTCTGACTACTGGGCAAAAATGCCTTTGCAGTTTGAGGGCACAAAAGCCCCTCGAAATTTGAGGAGTCCGGTCAGTTATGGTCGAGACAACTTGCATGTAAAGTCATTTAAGTCCTCACCACGTGCAGTCACTCTCATTCACTGGCCTGTCTGGAAGAGAGGAAAGCTGTGATGAGATAAGGGCTCTCCAACTTCCCTAGAGATACCTACATCTTAGTTGGTTTTCAATAACCATTTTGTCTTTCAGTCACCAGCTGCTCCAGCACCTGGGGCTGACCTGACTTGCAGCTTGGCCTGTCTCCTTTGATGGTTGTTTTGTCTTGGGAGGGGTGCCAGACCCTCTGAGCAGATAGCTGGGGGTCAGGAAGAGTTAGCGTCCTGCCTGCATTGCATGCCCATGTCCTCACTGTAGAGACAAGGCTGTGTTGGGTTCCTCTTTCAAGCTGGGAAGACCTGGAATTGTGTGTATCGCACCCAACTTTCATTAGTCCTTCCGCAACAGGGCCGTGGAGCGGAGGATGTTTGAGGCTGGGAAGGAAGTCTTCCTGAGGGAGGCTGGCTCTGTAACCTGGTTGGTTATGGCGTTTGCCGGTGAAGAAGACCTTGGCAGCCCCTCTCTGTGGGTTTTCTGGTTTGTCCTTTAGAAGTGTCTCTCTCTGCATCAACTTCCTAATGAGCCCTGGTGTATAATTAGGATGCTTTTAATTACCCTGCTGGGTAACCTCACCCCATTAATGATTTTGAAGCAGGCACTCTGGATTTTGCTAGTGTCTGTCTACTGTGATCTTTAATAGTGAGCTTTACAGATGGCGGTTTTTTTTTTAAATAAACCTTCATTTTAGGTAAAACACAGATTATAGTCTGTTTGAATGTAAAATTAAAACAAAATATTCATTCTGATGCAGGTCTGAAGGAGATCTGCATAACTGATTTTAAGAGATAACTTTAATTAGCTCAAATTTTGAAAGCAGCTTCCAGTTATTGCTTTTCATCTATCATGCTTATATGTGAGTTATGTAAATATTGTCTGACATGGAATTTTTTCTTTCTTTCAGCCTTTCTTCCAACTTGTGAAGTTACGGAAACTTGGACTTAGTGATAATGAAATCCAGCGGCTCCCTCCAGAAATAGCAAATTTCATGCAGCTGGTAGAACTTGATTTGTCTCGAAATGGTAAGCTCCAATGTTAGTTTGTTTGATTCTATACCGTCCTATGACATGGTCTATAAAACTGGGTTAGTAGGGGTTTTCTGTCTCTGAAGTTGCTATCTATGTCCTGCAGAACACTTTTCCGCGTAATTCATGGGTTTGCCTGTGGTTCTAGATGGGGAGGAGGGAAAGAGCAGAGGAGAGCCGGTGGTAGAAATACAGTAATAAAATAACGCTTGACTGTAGTTCTGCCGTTCTGAAAGCCTGCTTTATTTTCCAATTTAAAGAATGTTTTTCATCCTATTTTTATGTGTGTATCTGTCACAATGTTGATTTCTTTCCCCAAGCTCTCTGAAACGTCTAGCATTTAAGAAGGAAAAAAAAAAAAAAAAAGATGTTTGAAAGCAAAAAAGCTCCTTTCCATCCAAAAAAAGGCTGCTTATGGGTTAGAAGTCCAGTTCTTTCTCTGTGGTCTCCTCTTTAGCTGTGATTAGCCAGAGGCAGAGTGCTTGTATTTCTAGTTGTGCTTCTCAAAGAAGAATCAGTCTGTCACCTGCAGAGATAAATTCAGAAAAGGATGCTGGGAGGAACCGTCTTTTAAAATGTGGTGTTGGAAACCACATGGGTTTATCATTCGGGTTTTTTGTTGTTTTTGTTGTTTTTTGGGTTGGTTTTTTTGGGGTTGGGTTTTTTTTTTTGGTGGCCTGGTGAACTTACCAGTTCTGCAAGAAGTTCAGGGGCTGGTGGGTCACCTTTAAGCAGCCGTATGACCCAGTGATCTAGAAACGGCGAATCCGTGTTACCAAATTAGAGCAACTGTCAGCTATTTTTGCCTCCTTATATGCGGTGGATGTGCATAAAATGCTCTCTGAGGTGTGATGGATGGAGTGGGAGAGAGCAAAGTTGTATAACCTTGTAAATAAGTGAGGGATGTAACTGAATATTCAGGAGAAGAAATAGTGCAACAGGGAGCCTTTTTTTCTTTATGGTTTAACTTCACGTTGACCCTTCCTGTAACTATCTAGAATTTGAATCTTTATTTGTTTGGTGCTTTTGATGCCCTCTTTATCTGATAATATAATTGATAAAGCATAATGAGTCTCCAGGCAATTGTTGAAAAATTTCTGTGAACGATATAATTTTATGCACATTTGCAAAACCTTGTAAGAGAAGAAAACTGGAAAAAACCCCAACCATCTGAGAGATGGAAGAAGCAGGTTAGTTAAAACATTTTAGAAACACATGAGCATTAATTGATGCAGTATTTTAGCTATTGAGTTTGGCTGAGTTGGGTGTGATCTGTGACAGACCTTATACAAAAGGAAACACACTGTTGGCTTAGTGATTCTCTTTGCAAATGAATAACTAGCTGCAAAAGAGCTGGTGGATTACAGCCATGTGAACTCTTGTCAGCCTGACTTGGAAGTTGGCTTGAGAGCTCAACTGTAACGAGAACAGATGGTGTGAACATTTATGGTTGGGTAGATGCGTGTGTGTCATTAGAAGTTACTGCACAGGGAAGTGTTTTCTCAAGTGATGGGTTGGATTAATGCAGGTGGCAGGGAGCAGTTGCTTTCCTGTATCCAAGGTTCAGTGTTAACTGCCCATTTTATTGCATTACTTTCTCTTCTCTGTGGTTCATTGCAGAAGGTGACTGATACTGCTTCCCTCTGCTTAATCACGTCACAGTTACTGCACGCCTTGACTCTTCAAATGAAAAATGCACCATGTGAGGTGATGCAGGGGGGCCACAGCAGAAGATGACTGATGTTACTTTCTGCTGTTTGGTCATGTTATGGTTGTCTCACAGCTCTTCAAATTAAAAGGCAAAACACACGCTATCTGGTATGCTGCAGGGGTAATTCTCACATAAGATTTTGGAGATTAACAGTCTTAACTTTGTATTTTGAGCCCACCTTCCAGTATATCAGATTCTCAACCTGCCAAAGGTTCTTCTGTTTGGTGGTTTGCACTCCATCGGTTTTTGTTTTTCCAACTACCAAAGTACTTAGGAAAAAAAAAAAAAGCAACTCTTTGTATTCCTTTCAGGCAGAGAAAAACAGCCTAGCTTTTCAAAACGCAGTGTGCTGCATGAATAGGAAAGTGTAATGTTGACATCTGAACTTGGGAAATAAGAGATCATTGTTCTGTGTTTTTTGTTGTTTTAGCTGTCTGGTTCGGTGCACTAATTGCTTTCAGTTCTGGCCATTCTGTTTCCTCAAGAGCTTAAAAACGCAAATATAAATTCATGTAATGTTCTGTGTTCAGGAGTACCTCTCATCACAGGAGGAGGAGAGGAAGGGGTTTTGAATAGACGAAGTACTTCCATTTCCCACATAGTAAAATGGTAATGTGTCTTCCCTTCTCATGCTCTCTGATCCTTTGGTCAGTGTATGATCTTTGAAGCTCCATGAGATGGTGGGTATATCATATGGCTGGACTCAGGTGCGCTTCCAGGCTGCAGTGGCCAGCTGTGTCTTGTGCAGTGGTGAGGTGTTGCATCTGGAGGTGGGATTGATCCCCCCAGGCAGGATCTCTCCCAACTCTTCGGAGGTACCTCTGGATGCCTGTGCAATGCGGTGTTACGTGCTGTGTAAGTAGCCCTAGTTCACAGGCACTCAGGAAAGGTGAACAGGGAAGCTCTTAACTGTGGCTTTCTTAAATTCCCAAGTGTTTTAAAATGCCCAAGACATGCTAGGGTGTGTTAAAAGTGTGCTACATAATTAATCATTTAAGCAGTTTTTGGTTAATCTAGAACTACAAAAATCCTTCGAAGTAAAACTTAAAAATCTCCAGCAGATGTAAACTTGATGGTCCTGTGATCTTGGGTGTACGTGAGAGAAGTCTCGGGAGGGTAAGGTGAGAGCCTTAGTGGTGCAAAAGGAGAAGGATTTGGGGAAGGCTAGGAGCCATAGAATCTCAAACTTTTCCTGGATTGTTTGCATGTTGATGCTATTTCTTATTCCTCTGTGAGGCCATGTGTTCATGCAGATTTCCTAGGAAGCATCCCCACCGTGCTTTTCTAGTCTGGCTGAGGCTGTTATTTAAGGTTGAATGGATAAACCAAGAATGGGAATATCAGAGGGCAGGGAAGCTGTGCTAAGAAAACAGCATAGTGGTGGTGAACGCTTTGAAGGTTATTTGGCAATGCAGTTTATCTCTGCCCCTTGGTCTTAGGTTGTTCAAAAAGCTGATGTACTAGTTCTGAGGCTAAAGAAAACAGACTCGTAGGATTTCAACAGTGCATGCCTGAGCTTTTGAATTCCTGGCAAAGTGTGTCTGAGACTCGGAGTATTCCCTGTAGCATCTTCTGAGATAGATGCTCAACTGCTGTGTGTCTGAAACTACCGCTGGTTCCCTTGGGCTCCCCAAGCTTGGGTAGATCTTTTCCTGGATTCTCACATCAGTGGTGAATTCTGCAAGGACACTGGGTCGCTGAAGCATCCTTGCTTGACGTCCTGGAAGTTTGGGTGGGGCTCCTGTGCTTTGCATTGAGCTTCAGCGCAAGTCTGCTCTACATGGTGGAGGAGAGATTCTGCTGTAGGCACAATCAGAAGCGCCTGTGTGCTATTTGTTTTCCCACAGCACTTGGGCACTCTGCGGGACAAGTCTTGAAAGACCCTGTGATTC
This sequence comes from Burhinus bistriatus, assembly GCA_013397275.1. Lineage (NCBI taxonomy): Eukaryota > Metazoa > Chordata > Aves > Charadriiformes > Burhinidae > Burhinus > Burhinus bistriatus. The sequence goes on along the minus strand of VYXH01001402.1, from coordinate 159,623 downwards.
AGAAGAGAAGTGCAGTCTCCAAAGGGAGAAAGACATGCTCAAGTTCCTGCAGTTTTTTCCTTGCGCCTTGGCTGGCACTTCATTAAGCTTCCCTCTTTCCCAGGGCACGTGCGGCTTGTTTGAGATCCCTGGGAATTGTAGCAGGCCGATACCCGTGCTGCTCATCCCACCTTTTCTTCTCCCTCCCCGCTTTTCTTCTGCAGAACCCCAGGAGGCTGAATTCTTAGAGCTTAGGGCCCTGCCATCCCAGATTCATTAAAATGTTAATGGCTTTTCTTGTTCTGTAGCTTCTTCCAGACAGGAGAGGTTTCTGTACTTAATTTAATGCACACTGATATTTGGGATTATGTATGCTGTGTATGTATGCTGTGCTCTTGCAGCTGTGGTGCATTCCTTTTTAGTATCCCTCTTCTCCAAGAAGAAGGTTTTTTGTTTGCCTTTGACAAGTATTAAATCCTCTAGTTTCCACTGATATGTTTTTGTCACGATATTGCATGCTCCTTAAAATGCCCCGAAGGTGTTAATTTAATTGTAGTATTTTTATTTGAAAGAAATTGCTACCCCATACACACTTTCTCTTAACAGGTGTGGTGTGGAAGTCTGGATTTTTTTTTTTTTTTTAGTGTCCTATACCTTTTCCAGCCTTTGACAGATTGTCAGCAGCTTCATTCAGCTCTTTTAGAAAAATAAGAAGAAAATCACTGTGAGCTTTCACACTGGACAGTGGCTGCTGGGTATTAGGCACCAGGGTGTCTTTCCTATCCTTCCCAGCCGCTGGAGTGCCACTTGAACCGTCCCACTGTCCACCCCCTTCTCAGATGAAGACTAACCCCCTTGCTTATGTAGGAGATGAGCTTCTTGCACTGCTGTGTCTGCCGGCATTTCGGTGTCTCTTTGTGATAAAAGCCAGGCAGGTTTCTCTGCTGCTACTCTTCTTGCTTCCATTGAAGTGCCTACCAAGGGCTTGGTCACGCAAGCCCATAGCACCAATGTAGTTGCTGTGTACGGGCAGATTTGCACGAACTGTCTGTAGCTGGCAGCAGGTAAGGGGATTCATGTTAGCTGTTCCTCTGTGGAAGTGCTCCGTAACCTTGGGGTTTGGTCTTGCCTCCAAGCCCCGCGTCTCAAATCAGTGGAAAAGACAGAAGAGTGTGTGCAACGGGAGAATTAAATGGATCTTGGTAATTTTCATAGATGGATTATGCTGGTTCGGTTGCTGACTCTGCTCTCAGCGAAGCTGAGATCTGTTACTTTGTGAACTGAGGAGTGATGACTTTGCTGTGGTATCTACTGAGGAAATCTGTGTGTGGGCAGATCTTGTTAAGCCATATTTGACTCTGCCTGATGCTAGATACCAAAATCTCAATGTGGTTCTGTACTCTGATATCCAATAATACTGTTTGTTTAATGTGTACAGTTTCATACCTGCTGTAGAGATGGATCCGGGCTACGCGATATATTAGTTGCTACCCATTTCTGTAGTTTCTGGTTAGATTGAGCTTATGACTGTATTCATAGTGCTGTTGTTCTGGACACAAGTCTCGTGATGTCAGGATATTCTCATTCCAAAATCCTCTCCCAACACAGTTGCCATATTATGGCAAATATGCTATCATTTATGTGAAAATAATTACATGCATCACAAAAGATAAATATGCTACTTCAGGATTACCCTAACAGTGAGACGGTTCCTCAGAAGCATCTCAGTCATCACCACACTCTAGTGTAAGGAGAGAGCTGCTGCTATGCAAGGCTGACTGTCTGAGCAGTGATCAAGATTTTGGAGGTCAGTCTTTGGCAACTGCAGGCCAGTGTCCCAAGTGCTCCATAAGCCTTATTTTTACCCTTTCCTTGCTTCTGAAATGGATTATAGTTGCAGATTTAGAAACTTCTGTTTTGTCTTCAGTCATCAGGGTACTTTCAGAAATCAACAGCAATGGTATTTAACTGTTCTGCTTTCAGTTGTAGGCGATTTGATATTACTGCTTTTTCTTTGAAGTGTTTATTCTTTTTAGCTGCTTTACAACATAATTAAAAGTCTCTTCAGGGAACTTAGTCATCCTCAGGACACCGCATTCATTGTGTATTGCGTGATAGGTACATTGTATGGAACAAATCATTTAAAGCTTCCATAGAAGGTCAGGTGAGCATGTGGCAGCAGACCTGCAGAGCATCAGTCCATGCCACCAGCGAGCGGTGCGTGAGCTTTGCTTTGCTCTCTGGGGCTTCAGCTCACTTGTTTGTATCAGTGCATGCACACCAATGCCTCCCCTTTTTAATCCAGTGATCTGCTCTCAAAGACATACCTGTCATCAATGTTTTAGGATTACCTCTTCTTCTCCCCCACCAAAAGCAGGATAACCACTGTTTACGAACTAGAAATACTGACAGAGGAAAGGTTTGAACACTTGTTTCAGTTCAGCCTGGGTTGGTGACCCAGCTATTTTACAGTGAGGGAATAAGCTAATTAGGCAGAAGCACTCTAAGTCCTCTGATCCTGTCCTGCAGCCCCATGTGGGCTCTGCTCTCTCATCTGACAGCTGCTGCCTTTGGCCCCACGCTCTCACCTCGGATCTGGCTGTCCACTTCTGCTGCACTTCCACAGCATCCGAGCAGAGACCTCCTCCGCGACATCCTCCTCTTCTCTGTCTGCCACCAGCTGCCCTGACACAAACATGCTGGTACAAGTCTGGTGGTAAATAGCAAAGCCCAGAATGTTGAGAAATAAATGTGAAATGACACTTTCTTGCTCGGTGGACAAGAAAAAAAAAAAGAAGGCAGCCAGCAATCTGTGCTGTGAGGCAGTATAGTTGGCAAATGCATCTTTTTTGTTAACATATGGAACTGCTGGATGTTGCTTGTTGTCCAGGTGAGCACTTACGGACAAACAAGAGTTGCTCTCCTGCTCCTCAATAGACACATCTTAACCTGGTACAAGAAAACGTCCTGTGAATGCACTCACTGCAGCCCTGGTTGTGAACACCTGAAAGCCATGGGACATCCCACCAGAGACTACTGCGGTTTGTATGGTGGTGGAGCACTACTGCAGATGATCTCAAGCCTTAGCAAGGGTCAGGCTGTGACTGTTTTTGTGGTTTTGTGATTGGGTTTGGGTTTTTTGGGTGGTGGGGTTTTTTTGTTTGTTTTGTTTGGTTTTTAGTGCTAATGAAAGCAAAGCTCCCTTGTTGCAGACTTGGAGATAACAAAGTTTCACTCTTTTAGATGTTTACTTGCTAGCAGTTATGTTGGGTGGTTGGGGTTTTTTTTTTTTTGATTCATCTAATAGTGACATAGATTTTCTTTGTACTGTCTCCCATGCCTTCCTTGAGATTAGTTTAAAACCTGTGCTTAAAAAACATTACCATCTTCATGCCTTACACATGAAGTTTAGGGATCGATGTACAAAGCAGAGTACTGGGGAAGAAAGAAACACGTACTGCAAATTGCTTGTAGATTCTGGAGCACTGCAGAATCCCGCAGATGTGTAGAAGTTCTTGCTCACTTTGAAAAAGTGATGTAAAAGTTGGAATTTGTGAATCTGTGTCTCTAGAATGAATTTGATGTTGGTAAGTTGGAGGAGGAGGTGAGCTTTATATGCAGCAGGAGAAGTAAGGGGAAGGAGAAAAGTCTGGAGCTCATCACTGAGCAAGGCTCGTCTGGGAGGGGAAAGAAGAAGCAGCAAGTGCTGACTGTGATTGGGAAAGAGAAGATAAGTGAAATCTCATGATGGAATAATCTAATTAGAGAAGTTTAGAGGGTATTATTTTTAAATGGATTACAGAAAAGTGGATTTTTCCATCATGGTATATTCTGCCAGATTTAACTGTTTTTTCTAAGGAAACTTTGCTAACGTACTTACGTGGGCATCTAGCAACAGTGTCTGTCTTCATCCAAATTCAAGAGAAGGCTATGAATTTTGAAGGAGTTTTTTGGTTTGGATTTTTGGGTGTGTGGTTTTGTTTGGTTTTGGGGTTTTTTAGTGAGTTTTTTTTTTTGTTTTTTTTTTTTTTTTTTTTTGAAAGCACCAGGACAAGTTGGAGACAGAGACCTTTGGCCTGCTGAAGTATCGGCTAAAGCGTTAAACATCAGACAATCCATATAGGCGTGACATAAAATAAATACTTCATTTTCTGGATAATCTAGATTAGAGCTCATAAAATTGCAGTCTGCAAACAGGTGTTTTTAGTTCTTGTATCCACAGAGTTGCTTGGGTTTCAGTTTCCTCTTTGTTGAGAAGGCTAGATGCCATGACTATGAAGTTACTGAAGAATTAATCCAATCAATCTGTAACTTTACTGTTAAAACACTTAATACACTTTCTATAATCCACAGCTTCATAGGTAGAATACTGGTTTTTACTATTTTTGTTTTCTTCTTGCTTCTCAGACTAACAGTATTTAATTCCTGCTAGTCTCAAGGGCCAAAATAGAAATGCTTACAAAAATGTCTCCCAGCTTTGTTTAGGTCTTCATTGGCATGTAAAAAGGTAGAAGACCTCAATTTCTTGCCAAACTCGGGTTCTTCCACTTAATTCACCTGGAACTATTGTTTCCTTGTGATCTGATCTTTGAGCTCCTCCCCCTTCTTTTTCCTCCTGTTTCCAGTTTCCAGCTCCTGGTCCTGTGTTACTGCTTCTTCCTGTGTCTGAGAAGGACAGTCTGTTGATTTACCACATGCTATTTATTAAAAAAACCAGCTTGTTTTTATGTCCCTGCACAGTTTTCTTTCAAGTAAATTGCCTAATATCTATGTATCCATGAAATGCGGTTTTGTGAGGATTGTTTTTCCCTTGCTCCTCTCCTCCCTTGGAAAAGGGACGTATCCAGAAGCAATGAGGAGGAGGAATGAGATGCGTACCTTGCTTCAGTTTCTTGTTAATTATGCAGTAAGGGATTTAGTTCAGAAAACCCAACCTGAACCTGTTTGTGAATTTTCCTTCAAGTTGTACAGACAGGTCTTAAAAGAGCCGTATCTCTTGTGTTTTGTATATGCTCAGACTCAGAGCTTGAAGAGGAAAATGTGACAACCTGTAGGAGAGCCACTTAATCTCAATAGATTTTGCAAGAACCGCATGGCTCCTGTCACATTGTGCCCCAGAAATTGTAACATTTACCTAAAGAGGTTGATTACTGCAGCCTTCAGGACTGGTAGCAAAACCTTCAGGTTTCTAGAAAAACAAAAAAGGCTGGTCAGATCATGATTTTAGTGTGGAAATGGAGGGAGAGGATGAGTGACCTTCCTCCACCCCTTTCCCCCGCAGAAACAGAACTTCTGGGAGCTGCACTTGGCTGCTCTGGGGAGGGTAGAGAGATGTGATGGTGGCATCTGCAAGACAACAGCCTGCTCACATGGCCTTTGCAGCTCAAGAGCCCTTCATAAAGATGAACAAATATTTGCCCCGCAAATTCCTTCTTGCAAGGTATTTGTCTAAGTGGACGGTTTCCTCCTCCCGCATTGGGAAGGTAGAGGAGGTGGAGCGCAGGCTGGGAGAGCTTTCCCAAGGACAGGCGTCTCGGAGACCCCTCTGCAGCGGGTGGCACAGAGGAGCCTCTGTGGAAGTGGGAAGAGAACCTCTAGGCTCCTAAATCACTCGAGCACTGCAGTGCTTAATGCTTTATTGGACCTTCTGTGTGCATGCGTGTGTGATATACTATAGTAGATACTGTATATTACATGTGTGAGAAGAGGCAGAGGGAAAATTCTTCTGTGCATTGAATTGGATGGATGAGATCTGGTTCACCTCTGGTTATCTCTCTCCTGAGGGATAATGCTGCATGAATTTACAGTCTTTGAGACTGGAATGGGCTTCCTGGGTATACATTTGGTATAAACTAATTAACTGCTCAATACATTAATGAATTACAAATTGCTAAATCCTGAAGTTGTTTTGCCTGTGTTGTACATACCTGGTGGCGGGACTTCTGCTATGACTGTCTAGATCAGGACTATTCAGTTGACTTTTGCTGGGGTGTATGGGGTGTGCCAGCTCCAGCCCTCCTAAAGCACAGTGCTCTGCGTCGCCTTCATAGCTGGAAAATATAACGGAGTCCAGTAATTGCTCCCTGAAAGACTCTTGAACATTGTAAACTCTCCCTCAGGAACGTGGCACATCTGAGACTCCAGCTAAGTTCTTGTACAAATACTTTTTACTTGGAGGTGGAGTCCACTGTTTGAATAGCTCTGGTAGCCCTGTTGCAGCCTAGGACCTTCCCGGCCATTGCTGTCTTGGTATTGATTAGGTATTGGAAATTATGGTCACCATTGCAGAATGTCTAAAGGATGCTGGCCGTGTAGCCTTTGGGTAGACAAAAAAAAATATTGCCAGTTCTTGAAATTTGATATATGCAGTGCTGTAAAAATGTGCCATACCAAAAGGTTTTATCAGTTTAAAATGAAGGCTTTCTTTTTTTCCCCACCCTCCCAGCTATCAGAAGGAGGACAGTGGGGGAATGGGGACTGAGAAGATGTCGCTGTTGTAAAAATCTTCAACAAAAAATAGATTAACACCAAACAAAAGGGTTTTCAGAAGTAATTATCTCATCCAGACAGTACAGAATTCCCTAGTGTCAAACTTACCTCTTAAGTCACTTGTACAAGACTTGCTAGATTGTTAGCAAATTCTTGTGCAAACTAGAACGACAAACATCTGAAGAGGTATTTTGAAGGGGGAGGGGGGAATATGCCCTCTTATATACATGACTGCCAAGCTTGATTTTCATCCACTTCTGCTGGCACGACTTCTTTTTGCTGCCAGTGTATTTGTATTGTCACACGTCACAGGGCTTATGCTTGGTTTATAGCTTTATTATTAGCAATGCTGCACAATCTGTATGGCACAACATCTGGGACATCATGTAAATGTAGAGCATTTGTCAGTGTAGCATCAGAAGAATCCTAGATATTTAAGTAGGATTTGAGCTGGTTATCCAGCAGTGGCAAGAAAAGCATTCAACTTTACTGCTGCTGATACTGGCATAGATGTACGTGTTAATATCTGTAAGGAAATCGAGCAGTCAACAGTAATGGTGAAAGCTGCTTAATCCATCAAGAGACAGAAGGACTTCTTTATGTACTTTAATAGCCTCTGTTGCATTTCAGTTGATAATGTCGATGCTTCTATTATGGACCACCGTCTTCTCTGCTTTAATAATCATTCCAGGGGTTTTTGTCATATACTAGAATGCTCCTTGCCTTTTTCTCTTCTGGGTTCATTTAATCATGGCAATGTTACAGTAGTCTTCACATGTAGTGATAAAGTATCTGCTTGTAACTTGGTTGTGTTTTACCCGAGAAATCTTGTTAAGATGCCTTGCAATTAAAACGAGTTATATTTCAACCTTGTTGAACTTACTAAATGTATAATGATCCTCAGTTCAAAGAGTTGCACTGAATTTTTGTCTGTCCCTTGTCCAGTTAGGTAGAAGACAAAAATGAATCAGATACAGAAAAAGTATCAGTGCAGGGAGGAAAATGCACTTTACGGGGGGGGGGGCAGCTTAACGTAGAAATGGAATTTCCCTTTGTTTCCCTCTGCCTGTTATCATTTCTTATTGAAGATTTTTGCTCATGTAGTGACTTCATAGTCTGGAATATCTAGCCTGGGAAAGCGCATTTCATTTTCAGAACGGGTTTTGCAATTTGCAAATGCGTCTAAACTATAATCAGTGCTTATACTGTCTTATTTCAAGTAGTATCTTATATTGGAGTAATTTGTCCTTAGCTAAGATACATTTTGGCTTTTACATATAATACCCAAGACTTGTAATAGAAAAAGGTTATCGAAATAGTTTTGCTGAGAAGGCATATTTTCTGGTTTTCATAGTCCATCATGCAGAGGTAGAAGAGAAATTATTCACAATATGGCAATAAAACTACACATGGGTGAAGGAAATACAAGGGCATGTAGTGATAGGATGAGGGGTAATGGCTTCAAGCTGGAAGAGGGCAGATTTAGATTAGATCTCAGGAAGAGATTTTTCACTCTGAGGGTGGTGAGGCACTGGAACAGGTTGCCCAGGGAAGTTGTGGAGGCCCCATCCCTGGAGGTGTTCAAGGCCAGGTTGGATGGGGCTTTGAGCAACCAGGTCTAGTGGGAGGTGTCCTTGCCCATGGCTGGGGGGTTGGAACTAGATGATCTTTAAGGTGTCTTCCAACTCTAACCATTCTATGATTCTATGAAATCAGTAGCATGATTAGTTTCAGAAGCTGTCATTGAGGATTTATCTTCTGCTTTATGTGTTATATTTTTATGTGTGTGTATATATATTTTAATTCTTTTCCAAACAAATTAGGGTAGTTACTTCTACTTGAGCTTTGATTTTTGACGGCCTTTTTTTTCTTTTTTAGTCTGGGAGAATGAGTCACACATGCGGAAAGTGTGTATCTGTATATGAAAGGGGGGTGGGTGTACACACACACACATGCATGTACAGAAGTTGTGGACGCTGTCTTGGTTGCAAAGGGGTTATTCTGAGCCCTCAGAAGCTTTGAGATAGTGATACGCCTTTTGTGATTTTTCCAGCTAGTTGTCCAGGGAAGGATGGTGTGAATACTAGATGGTGAATGACACGCTTCTTTACTTGCTGGTGGTTAGCAGAGCTCAGTATCATTGCTTGTCACTGCTCTTATGCAAGATAGAAGTAACATTGTCCATTGAGTGCATGTAGGACCTCTGTCTTCAATAACCCTATAGTACAAATTCAGTCTTCTACAGGCAACACTCTCAGAAAGGATTGGAATGGGTAAAACCATCAGCTTTGCTGTCTGTAAATGCAGTTTTGATTTTATGTATATTTCTGTATAGGGAGAGGGAAGGTTTCCATTTCTGTGTACTGTTTGTATTTCTCAGAACACCCTTTCAAAAGCTAATGCTTCTACATGAATGTTTAATTAAAAAGAAAAAAGAAAAAGTAGTAGTTTACTTGCCATCTGTTTTGCAAGACAGAGCAATGTCCCTGCAATGACATCAGTGCTTTTACTTTCTGGAGTGTTAGTGACAGGCAAATGCTTTAAAGTGCTTAGAGTGTAATGAGAATTTATTGCTTTAAGGTCACCATATTATCAGACAATCTTAATGATACTTTTTCTTTTTTTTTTTTTTTCTTAAGTTACTCAAATGCCGCTTTTCAGACCTGTTTGTCCCTACCGTATGAGAGGAATAAAGAGTGAGGTTTTGACTCCTGCAGTGAGGTCAGCAGAGATGCTTGTGAATGTGACACTTTGGAATAGGCTGGTTGTTCAAGTGTCCCCGATTTTAATTCAGGAGCCCTGCGGCTCCTGCAGTAGCTTCATGGCTGCTTCCGAGGTTCTTCGTGGAGGATCTGCTTGTTGACTGCGTCACTGGTGCGTGTTGTGCTGGATTCACCCTTGTGAGTGAGGTGGAACTCATGGAGAGGTTTGAAGAGCCTGACCATGAGGCTTGGTTGCTCTCTGGGTCCCGAATCACAGCTCATGCATCTCTGTGGCCTTGGTGCCAGGCTGGTGTTCTGCCACGTGGTCTGGTCCTCCTTGGAAGCAAGCTGCTACAGGGAAGCGAGCTCTCTTAGTCCTGATTTGGGGACACGGTGTGACTTGTCCCTTCTCACCTCAAAGGCCTCACGTAATGCTTCACTCTGAATTTATCTCATTGCTGTTGGATTTCTAGAAAAGATCAACTGTTTCCCCTCAAATACCAAAGCTGTTATGAAGGAGTGGATGGGTAAGAACCTATAAAACATCTCTGATGGGACTTAGTCTCTAAAGTCACCTATTCCATTTTATGGGACAACTACTGCTGTTGATGGGCCTTAGGGTTTGTGTAAATTTAAATGCAGTTTATTCTCCTTCACCAAGTGTACTGAGGGAGCTATTTGAGCTGGGCACACGGCTCCATCCAAACCTCACCTCAGTTGGCTTTGTTTGGCGTTGTGGAAGCACAGCTTGGTTGTTTGATGCCTCGCACTGTGGGTAGTCACCCCTCTCGTTTATTATTTTGATATTTAGTGACAGTGAATATATCTTCCGAATATGCAGTGTATTTCTGTGGTTGGTGATTAGACCACTCCAGAGCTATTCGTAATCACTAGGAACCATTTCTCCATCTGTCCTGGCTGTTTTCAAAGCTCTGCCTGGTGAGCATACTGGGAGTACTGGGGTTCGTGAGGCAAGAGTGATTTGCTTCCAATCCAAGAGGAAGCACCTCTTGGGATGAAGTGAAACCCATTTGGGGGTGCCCATCTCCCTCCTTCCCTCCAGCCCTTTCCATTCATGTAGGAAACAGAAGAAGTTCCCAGGAGATGCTCCTCTACTGCCCTTTCTCTGATCATTCACAACTTGGTGACCTGTGGGTTTGGAAGATGTGCTTGCTGGCTCTGGGTTCAATTCTGAGCTGGGAATCATTCAAAATAGGTGCATTTGCTCAGATTACCTGGCAAGAGATGAACCTGATGAGCAGGTACTGTCCTCCCTCCTCCCTTCATTGCACTGCTTTTGGAGACAAGAGCTGAATGAAATACATAGGTAGTCAGTTCTGAGTTACTCAGCTAGGTAGGAAGAGACCTAATTTCCAAATATTTTTCCACATATTTGGAACACGGATGGCTGCTGAGGTCGGTGATGCCACTTCCATGAGGAAAATCTATGAAATTTCCCGAAGCATTCTTTGTGATGAGAACAGCAGGAAGACGAGATGGAGTAGATGTAATGCTCTGTAGAAAAAAAATGGAAATAGGAAAAAACTTGGAAACCAAAGTCTGATTTTTACTTTAAGATTTGCCTTTTTTTCTTTTTGAATTGTTTTCAAAGTGAATCATAAAAATCTAAGTTGTTAAACAAGGAAACCAAACGTGTTTGTTTCATTTTTGCTGGATCTCAATGACAGTAAACAAGGACTTACACAGAGGACCCGCTGCATATTCGTGGAAATACAGCTTGATGTAAGAGGCCTAGAAGGCAATTTTATTTTTAAAATAGCATGCCTAACTTCAGTAGGAAAACATGTTATGTTGAAGTTACTTGAAAAAAATACCTGTTTTCACATACAAATATCTCTGATTACTTTCTGGCCATCTGAAATAATACACTAGCACTTATTTGGGACCCATCAATTCGAGTAATATTTTCAAATTACCTGGCTTTAGTGTGAGGGAGGCTGGTTCTGCTCCCATGAGTGTACATTACAGGTGGAGACACTCGCACATTCTCTTCTGCCTTCCCTTGTTTTCCCTCCCCACCTACTTTCTGCCAGCACAGATTGTGGGTGTGTATTGATCAAATTACGAGGAGTTCAGATTTTAATTGGTTCTGTAGGGCAGTTCTAGCACATAGAGAACCTGTTTTTCTGATGGGCAGAGGCTGATAAAGATCAGTTCAAGGACAGGTGAGTAGTCTAGGATCAGGAAGAGGAGCGTGGAGCAGGAGGGGGAAATGGGATGTGAAAAAGCACAAAATGGCTCCGCCACGATAGCTGTGTACTTGGACGCGAAGCAGTCTTGCGTGTTGAAACGTCTTGAAAGATACCAAGATAACTCCTTGCAGTAGCAAGTTACTGAATGTAATGAGGCAATAATTTCAGTGTAGATGCAGAACGGTTGTTGACAATTTTTTTTTTCCTTTTTTTTTTTCTTCTGCAGATATTCCTGAAATACCAGAAAGCATCTCATTCTGCAGAGCACTACAGGTAGCAGATTTCAGTGGGAATCCACTGACTAGGTAACTTCCACCTTCTTCTTAGTACTTGCCATACCAGAATTACAATCTTGCTGTAACAATTACAATTTTAAATAAGCCCTTAAAAATTATGATCTAGGATCTCTATGAAATCTTGCCAACAGTGTCTGTCTCTGGCAGGGACTGCAGCAAAAGTTCAGGTTTAAAAAGTGATGTGCATCTTTCCTGGAAGGGGATGAAATTTGTTAGCCAACCAGGAAAAATGTAAATCTTATTGTCTCTTAAGTAATTCCATTCCTCTTCTTAAATGCAAAGGAAAACCATACTCATGCTTGGGAGAGATAAGGCAATGGTTAGCATGAATGCCTTGGCACAAACCCAGGTGCCTGATGATTTGGAATACACTTTAGATCAGCCGCTGCAGATAATGGCTTTTACTAATGATTAAAGCTTGGACTAGCGTTTCATTACCCTCCCATCGATTGGGACACAGTGACATGCAGTAACATGTGGTAAAAATGCATTGCATATGTCGGTGGCTGCTACGGCTGCTGCCAGTCTGCGGTCTGATGAGCTGGGGTTTGAGGATTATGCAGACTTTTAAGTATAGAAGAGGAGTTTTGTTTACATTTCTCTGTTCCATTTGCTGAAGAATTTGGAATTTGTCTAGTGAAATGAGGCTGGAGAAAGAGGGGATCTGTTAGTTAAGGCCTTTGAATACTATTTGTGGAACTGTTTCCTAAACCAGCCCATGCCATAGAGCTCCTTTGTGATGCTGAGCAAGTCACACAAGCCAGAGTATTCACAGTGGGCGCTCGCCACCCTGCTTTGCTTTGCATTGAGATGAGCTGGGAATACTTGCACGATTAGCTGGCTGGCTGGGGTGCAGGAGCGCTAACAAACAGGAGAGTGTCTGTAATATCTTAAGCTGCTCCAGTGGTTTTGCAAGGCGGCTTCTCCCACGTGTGCAGCTGAGATTCTTCAGAAGTGCTCTTTGAATGTCACCCATAGTGCATCCTAAGTTCTCTGGAAGTCACATCTCTGAGCATTAAAGGGACACTTGTGATCTTAATCCCTGTGCCTCTGTAGCCCATTTATATAGTGAGGATAATAATACCACAAAAATCCGGTAAAGCAAACTGAGGCTGAACTGGTGTTTAGATACGCAAGTGGTGAGGGTCACCGAACAGCACTTTCCCTGGCATCAGTGTGCAGTACATAAAGCTCAGAGCTGCATCTCATGGTATTGAAATCGAAATTGTCTGTAGTAGTGTGCTAGTTACCCTTCTGCGTTTTGTGTGCAAAATAAGGCCTGGGGCCCAAGTAGTGTGTTTCCTTAAACAGTAGTTGTAATGCAACAGCTGAGTGGAATTAACAGAAGAGCTGAAAGGCTTTTTAATGGTGTTGAAATAGATCTCATAACTCTTTGTGAACAGTTTAAAGGTATTTTAAAAATTCTTGATAAAGTGGCTCCAAAGTGTATACGTGTCCTGGAAAACATCACTCCAAGTAGTTTACAAAGTTAGAAAACACAGATACCAGGAGCTGTTTACACGTGGTTGCCAGGTATTTTCTGTGATGAGATCCAGAATTTCAGCTTTACCTATACAACAGGGTGTAGGTTTTGGCACTAATTTGCCCAGGCAGAGTGGGAAAGTCTAGCAGTGATTCCCTTTCCTCTGTGATATCCTGGAACTCTTTTTAGCCATTGATACTTGTCCTTATTTCCTCTAAGTTTAAAAGCCAGTTAGAGATCTTCCTAATCAATGTCCTACCACTAATACAGTATGTTGCCTCAAACTTAATCATTCATGAACCTGCAGCATTAAAAGTGGCTGGCAGACTGTTTTTCCAGCTGTTTTCAGATGATTTCAGGTTTATATTAATAAAAAGCAGGCACATTAATTGTAATTAGACGGGAAGTCCACTGTATGCTATAGATAAAATACTTCAGTTGGAAGGGACCTCCAGTGAGCATCTGGTCCAACTACCTATCCACTTCAGGGCTGACCAAAAGATAATCAGACCATTTAACTCCAGTCTTAAACCTGTTAGAGCCTAAATTGTAATGAGTAGTTACAGTGGAGTTACATTTTGGAGATAATTGAGCATGTTCTGTTCATAAGGTCCAGAAAATGACAGTGCAATATGGAGTTGAGCACATGAAAAGCCTCCCTGTCCCCCACTATAATTTGTCTTTTTCCCTTTCCCCATCATGCACAGTTGCATTTACCTGTAGGTGTGTGTCTCCTTTTGGCTAGTTGCCTGCAGGTCATACCGTGTGCCTTGAGCTGGGTGATGGGGAGAGCAGGCACCAAACCAAATGCTACAGCTCAAGCTTAGGTTGCATGCTCTGGGGGCCGAGCAGAAGTTGGATGGCTGGGCCAGGGGCTTCTCCTCCTCTACCTCATTGCCCCCTTTACCCCACCCTGTCTCCTGTGCAGCTGCAAACTGAGCTGCTTGGTGCAACCCTGCTGCCAGCGAGCAGTGGTACGGCAATCCGTCCGTGCGAGAGGAGGGGAAGCCAAGCCTTGCAGAAGACCCACCGGGTGATGGACCCAAAGGCTTTGGGAACGTTGGGAGTGTTTTGCATAGGGCTACATTTTTATAGTGTAAGAAGGGAGGGATTACATGCGGTTGTGAACCAGTAAATGTGAAATGCTGTAACAGAAGTCTTCATAGTGAACAGACTGTTCCTTCAAAAAGCAGCAATTGAAAAGCAGCCTAGTAGCTAATACACAATGAATAAAAATAATTTGTTTAATTTATTTATCCATCTAGGTGATACAGGAAAATAATAGTAAAAATATGTTTTAGTATGTTTGATTTTTTAAAAATTCGTTAAAATGCTTAAAATGTTCTCCATCCCTATAGCTTCTTAAAGTTGCAAATTGGAGATGGGGAAGAGAGGAGCTAGGAGACAGGGATATTACCTGTTCTTTGACACAGAAGAAACTTTGAAGTCTCTAAGTCACAGTGGTGGTTTTTTTTTTTCTTTTTTTTTTTTTTTCTTACTATGATCCTTAGAATTTTCTGAGAGTCATGCTGGAGTCTGGGCCTGCCTCCCTCTGGGTGTATTTGCTAAACAGACTCTTGTTTTCAACTACATGTTCTCTTTTCCAGTATGTATTACATGAATATGAATACTTCTGCTGGAAGTCCTTGATTTGAATTAATATCTCCATAGGTTGCCCGAAAGCTTTCCTGAATTACAGAATCTAACGTGTCTTTCAGTAAATGACATCTCTCTGCAAGAACTGCCTGAAAACATTGGGAAGTAAGTTTTTTATACTTTATTACTATCTTAATTTATTTTCTCTTTATTATTAAGGCTTATTGTATAAATGACTTGCATAATTGTATGTAATATACCTATAAAGTTATTTACAGGTCTGCGCTTATTTTTTATATTCTTTCCAGTCTGAGAGATCTGTTTAAGAAAAATCCCTTTGCATTTTCACTTGACATTAGGAGGCTAATGCAGAATCTGAAGTGTGTATGTATGTTTCGACTCTGTTCTCTGGGATTTGGAGTAACTTGGAATTTTAGGTGCGAAATTAAATAGGTGTTTTGGGATGCAGATCTGACCTTTTGTTTTCCTTCATTGTAGTGGGCCATTGATCCATTATTGTGAACGTGTCAGAGGGCTTGCAGCTTAGGTCAAAACCAGACAATTGTTGGCACAAGAACAGATGGGTAAAAGCTGGCTGTGATCAGGATGGAAATTAGAAGCTTCCTAACTATAGGAACACTCTGGTTCTGAAAAAATCTCCAGTGGGAGCTGTGGAGATGAAAACTCACAGGAACAGCTCTTAAGATGAAATTTGATAAGCTTTTAAGGTGTGTTTGTTAACTGTGGAAAGCAGAGCAGGGTTGCAAGGACAGACTTCCAAAATGGAGACATGTAGAAAGTAAATTGAACATTGTTTATCTGTCTCATTTTGACTGAAGTGAACATCTACAGTTACAGAAGGGAAATCTCTCACCTCTTAGTGGAGAGAACGGTATCTCTTCCAATTTGAAGAAGAGGTAATTCCATGTCTCCTCACTTGAATATGTGATAATGTTCATCTAGCCCAGCTTGCTGCTACAGTTGCAGTAAGTAGGTGCCTTGTGAGGATTAAGAAGAAAAGCGTGTATTTGATTACTCCTCTTTCCATCCCCTGGCTGTTTCTCGTTCAGAGGATTTCCTGAGCTTTAGATTTTGGTTGGTCTACTTGGTAGCCCATAACAAATCTCTCTTCCACATACTTGTCCAGTTTCTCCTTGAGCTTATGTAGACATCTTTAGTATTCTCCCCTGCTAAACAGCTGCATAGGTCTGTACCCATTGCATTGATTTGTGGGGTTTTTTTGAGCCTGGCTCTATCTACCTTGCCTATGATCCCTAGTATTAGAAGAGGCAGTGTGCAGCTATCCCTATGCACTTCATCTGCCAGCCTTTGTACTTTTCTACTGTATCCCCAGCTGCTTTTTTCCAGGCTGAAGAGTCTAACTTGCTATTCCAGCTTCAGGAATGAATAGTTTTCACAGAACTTAAAATATCTGTGCTTTAACTCAGAAAAGTTATGGTTTGTTACTTTTGTTGGGAAACATACCATTTTAGAGAATTTGAAATTTGAGATTTCTTGCAGCACCTCATAGTTCTCTATCTTCCCCCCCTCGCTTTTTTTTTTTCTTTTTTAATCTGCACCTGCCTTTATGGTTACCTTGGCCACATTGTTGTTCTAAGTTGCCGTGTACCAAACCACTTCAGTCTTTCTTCAGAAAGCTACAGTAACTCAGATGTTAAGTCATGAGTATCAGTAGAGGTCTGTTAGTCTTGGACATCCTTTCATAAAGTGGAATGTTTCTAACATGGATTCTTTGGGGAGTCAGCATAGTCCCTAACAGTAAAACCCAACTGTTTCTAGTAGAGTTGTCCTCCAGAAGGGATTTTATTATTGAGAACTCCTGCAATGTAGTCATGTTCAGACCGGCAGTGCTTTAGCCACTTCCCATGGGTATGGAAGCTGTCAGCTGACACCACTCCAGCAGCAACAGAAGTGGAAAATGTCTTTTGAAACCTTCCGCAAGCGCTAACAGGTACAGCTGACGTGCACCCAGTGACTATGGCAAAGTCTTACCTAAAAATTGCATGGGCCAGGGCTTTTGTGACATTCTTCTTTTTCTGTAAAAGTTCACAAAACTTTTCATGCAGGTTTTTGCAGCACTGGCAGCTAAGAACAGGCTTGTTCAGACTTGGCAGTTACTGAACACCAAGGCCAAAACCTTGGGATCCTGCCTGATTCTGAAAATGAATATGAGAAACATGACAAGCTGAAATGATTCCCAAAGCATGAGGTGGACTGCTGCTTTGCAGACAGCAGCTAGAGGAAGGTTGCTGGCATCCCTGAGAAGTCACTGGCTGTGGTGGATCTGGCTTCTTGCTTGTCCTGGCTGTCATTTGGTAGCATGAGTGGTGATAGCCTCTGTTTTGGAGGAAATTACTAGAAACAGCTTTGGTTAAAATGGTGATACCAGACATTTGTAGACATGTCAATACGTGGAGCTGTGCAAGAATAAGGGTAAAAATCTGCCTATCATTGATCCTGAGCAGTCTGGGGAAATGCTGTGATACTATCTCAGCTCTGTGTGAGCTGTTGCAGAACAAAACAGTGTAACCCGTCCTCCCTCAAAGTCTGTATCTGATTCCTGATATTGAAGCTAAAAACCGGGGGTTCTCACTTGCTTCGGGAAGAACCATATGCTTGTCCTGGTGGTCTTGGTGAGTTCTCCTGGAGGGCTAGACTCTTATTCAAGTCTGACAGACCTGCTTTGATCTGGGAAGTGCTCCCAGGTTAACTATCTAGAATATGAATATTGTATTTTGGAGGTGTTCAAGGCCAGGTTGGATGGGGTTTTGAGCAACCTGGTCTAGTGGAAGGTTTCCCTGCGCATGGCAGGGGTGTTGGAACTAGATGATCTTTAAGGTCCCTTTGAACTCAATCCATTCTATGATTTTTACAAAAACATTTTAATCTCATTAGTAGAAATTTCTGCTATCAGATTTATGCTTAAAGACACAGACACAAATGTGTGGGGCTGTTGTCTTTGGCTCATCAGGTATTCACGATAGGTGGGAATATGGCAGCTGGGACGTCGATGGTAAGCTTGGGCTAAAGAGGCATGCTTTCCAACTCAGAATAATATTAACATAACATGAATATAGCTCATGGGGTGTCCACCCAAAATGTAACTGTTCCTGAAGTCTTTTGGGCAGTGTCTTGGTGACAGTCTGTTTCAAGTTGGAAATTATTGGGAGGTCTTGTTTGTAGCCAGTTAGCACTGCAACCTGAAGTCCTTATGAGTCACTTACCTCTGGAGTGAATTTTATCAAATATTTAGCATTAGATCTATAAGTAATAGGTTGGTTTTTTTTTTTCCTTCCCCCCAGTCTGGCTACCAACAAATGCAGCTTTCCTTTTTTAGTTCACAAATTTTTAAAGTAAGCGAATTCGGTGGTGCAGGTGACTGCCTTGTGTTTGGTAAAAGCAGTGAAATGCTGTGACTTCTCCAAAGGTTGCCTACTTGTGCTCTTCATTCCCCTCTCTGTCCTTTTCCCTCTGCACTTGCTGGGACCCAGAAAATGCTAGGAATTAGAAAGTAATGCTAATTGTGTCTTTGTGACTGAAGAGACCAACTAAAGCTCTTAGAGGTGTTTGGATATGTTTGCAAATGCCTTACTGGAGTTTCTGCGTGCTTTGGGTAATAATTCATGGTGTTATTTGATGGAATAGGCTGGACCTAGGTGCTTGGTATGAGATCTGTCAAATAGTGAGCAAACAAATATATACTGGTGATTCATTCTACTACAGTTGGGCTTGTTTTGGGAAAAACTTGAAGTCATGGTGTTTGCTGCCAGTCTCCTGAGTATGTGGAAACTCAGGGAAAATCATCCTAAATTCTTACGGTCTTATACCCTTGTCTGGGAAACTGCCTAATACAGCCAGTGAAATCCCTAATTCATCTTCATGTAGTACAGTGATCAGTATGTATTTAGTGTATCTTTTTTGATTTTTTTAAGCTACCTACTTAAAATATTGTGGTACTGCAAATTTGTGCTACTGTCTTAAATGGGGAAAGCAACAAAAGTAATGGCAAATATTTTCCAAACAGCAATACTTTGAAGGTTAGTTAGGAAGTTCTTCCTAATGGCAGATAGTAGACTTGAATTGCCTTGCGGTGAACCATTAGTGGAAGTGTGGCTTCCTCGTAAATTCAGATATCCAGTCCATTTTTCACATGGTCTGTTGTGTAAGATGAATGCCAGTGCTCAGCTTCACTGGCCCAGGCCAGTGTCTGAACTTGTTCAAGCCATTGATATGTAGAGTTGCTGTTAATGTTTTTACTGCGCCGTCAACAATTCTTCTGCATAGACCTCTTACCTTTTTCTTTTCCTTTGTGTTGCCAAATGGAGTATTTTCAAGGGTCCCAACTGGACATTTGAAGAACATAGGCAAGGCCTCCCTTGAACCTTTTGCTTTCCTCTTGCTTGTGTGTAGCCATGCTCACTCTAAGTCAATTTTTCTTCTTCTGTGTGACCACTTCAACCAGCTTATCCAGGACTGATATACGTGCTGAAAGTTTTCCCTTGTTAGATGAAGCATTCCTCTTTTACGCTCATGTGTTGTTTTAGGGCATACTAGAAAGTTGTGTGACACATTGCTTTAGGACTTGGTAACAGACTAGCTGTCTTAATATTACCAGTGCTATTTTTTGTGTTTGCCTGTGATTTGTGTTCTCTTAACTTGTGGTGTGGTTGCTATCTGGAGTAAAACAGTGAATGCTAATGCATGTGAGATATTTTAGCTAATAATTAGGTGGGTGCAACTTGGAACAGGAATTGTCCTGTTGGCTAGTTGAACCATTTGGAGAAACAAGTTACACAATTTAGGCTGCGAGTGGGAGTGTCTTGTACAGCGTTTCTCAGTCTAATGAGCGCAAGTCTAATTTACTTGCCTATTCTGCAGGACCGTGTGTGTCTGTAGAGCTGCCCAACAAGCAAGCATAACCTGTTCCTCCCAGCGTGGGTAGCATTTAGGAATTTCCACTTGCTTCCAGGATTTTTCTTCAATACTTCTTTATTCGTGTAACACCCAAAACACAGGGCATGACTTTTTCCTGAAATTCAAAAATCAGAGTATTTGTATGCAAGGGTATTCGGGTAAATCAAGGTGTTTGTAAGGCTTCCTAGGGCATACCTTACAGTAGTATGAATAATCTAATGTCTGTCTGTCCCCAGCACGTTCTCTGACCATGTATGTTCATCTGTAGCATCGGCTTCAGGGTTAGTTCTTTGCCAGCAAATTTTTGGGAACTTAGAGATCCATACGGTGCTCTCATGGCTTAATGTCTAGAAAGAGAAGAGAGGCTGTGTCAACTTTGTATGTTTATTTATTTATTTGTTGTTCTTAGGCTTGAATGAAGTCCAGGTACCTTCTTTGGAAAGACTTTTATGTGCTTCTCCGATGTTTAATCTAGCATTGGACTCTCAGATGGGTGCTTCACAAGGAATTGGCCCTAGCTAAAAACCCAGTCCTTTCAGCATGAAATGTGTATTTGAAAAAAACAGTTATCTGTCACACTCTCTGGGGACAACAAAATCAACAAGTTTCTTTAGTGGCTGAAGCAAAGTGCAGAGCTTCACTACTGTGCTTTAGATTAGAATTTAAGGCCTGCTGCTCATCACCACACCAAACACCTAACTCATATCCAGTTTTTAGGTTTCACCATTTTTTCAGTAGTCTTGTCTGTGCCTGGAAAAGATAAAGATTACATCTTTTTTTTGGATGCTAAGGCTTAAAGTATGACATTCTTACTGACTGGCAGGTAGAGTGTTTTGGAAGTTCCCTGCCTGAACTCTAGCATGGCAAATAAAAAAGCTTTCCTCTGCCATACACAATCTTTATTTTTTTTTTTTTTTCCTCCCCACTCTGAAATGTACGGATGGTCTGCTACTTGGACACGATCACCAAATCCTGAGGATTCAACAAAAGAGCATAGTAATATCGTGATTCGTAGTATCCCTGCCATTCACAGCCTCCCTCTCCCCGCCTTTTTTTCAGAGAACTGCACAGTTCATGATGCAAGAAAGTAGCATAGCTTTATTTTAGCTTAAGAAACTTTTGATGTGGGGAGGGGTGAATTTCGTTAGATGGAAAGGATATTCTTCTGATACCGATGACTGATGAGTCTGGTTTACCCCCAAGCTGCAAGCAGACTGAATGGATCTGTGGACCTTACTACTGAAAGGGAATTACCAGGTAAGCAGAGAAATTTTCCTCTTAATGTCTGCAGCTAGCAGGTAGAATGCTGACACAGGCATTTCATTATGACAGTGAACATAATAAAAAGAATAGAGCAAACGTTACTAACTGCACTTAGGAGCATTGTTTTGCAAGAGATTTGTTATAGGCATGCTTTTCAAGGGTCGTGGAACCACAAATATCCAGAGATTTTGTGTTACAGAAACGAAGTCACTGAGCGTGGTGGTTTTTTATATATACCTGTATTTAATTTGAGAGGTTTTGAAGTTTTCAGGAAGTTCTGAACTCAGAATCTTTAATGTTGATCTGAATAGGGGTAGCTGGAGAATAAAAGTTCTTCAAAGGCAAGGATGATGCGCTCAACGCGGATGATCCAGAAGCAGATGAGAAAGGCATGCTTATGCTGATAATGGATTCCTGGGCCAGTCCTTGACTGTGTTTTTCTTAGTGTATGCTAAGACGCCTCAAGTGTAGATTACACATCTGGTAACATCACACAGAATGGAAAATGCTCTTAAAATTTTGTGGAACAAGACAATGTAATTCTGTTTTAAGGTTTAGCATAATAATGCCTGATTAAAATACAGTCTTACATGGTACAACAAAAGTGATGGGAAGGCTTATCTTGCAAATACATAGACTGTAGGTGGTCTGGCTAGGCTGATATAAATATTGTTAAAAGCTGTAACTCTGGCTTATCTGAATTTAGCATGGCGAGTAATATTTACAGAGTTTGAGTAGGTACAGCATTCAGTGTTAATCACAGCTGTTTGCTGAATGGCAAAACTGAATGTTAAGGAACTTGAAAATTTATTTCGGGAATGCTGCTAAACAATGTAATAGGGAATGCAGTGCCATCTGGCCTTTAAATAAGAGATGTTGCATCTTATATGTTACACAAGGAAGAAGTATTTTAAGATATATTTAGCAATTTTTTTTTAAATAAAGTAATTCCATTTTTTATTGAAGTCATTGAAGATTGATGTTGTGTGAGTGGAATGAAAGATAATTTGAAAATGAAATCTTGTTGTAATAGTGAATTGGCATAGCCACCCCAACCTGTTTCGGTAATCTTGATAAGCAAACTGGAGAATGTTCAGTTAAAGTATTCAAAAGTGAACAGGCTGAGCCATAGTTATGAATCTGTCTTCTTAATGATGCCTTTTGAAGGTCACAGGGAGTTCAGTGTTCCTGTCCATTTTTTGGACCACGCTCATTGCTCTGTGTGTGGGAGAGAGAGAGAGTAGAACTGATCTAAGCAACTTGAAAACCAAGCTTATGTAGAAAATTAGTCTTGATTAGCAGCTGAGACTACCTCTGTTACATATTGAGGGAAGTCCTTGGCCATAAACTGTAGAACTTTCCTCTGCTTTTAAAATTTTGAAGTGAGTGGTACTACTGGCCGTCTGTTTAGTCTTTCCTCCAGTTAGTGGCTGATAAGATACTAACGTTTTTATCCTTCTGTTTTCACTTGTGGAAGATCTGTAGCTTTTTACCAGCCAATTAATGGTATTGACAGTTCAAGTAACTGACTACGCAAATGCTCTTCCTCTGGCTTTCAGTGTCTTTGTCCTTTAAGTCTAGGATGACAAAATTATCAACTTTACTTTCTTTTGTGCCTATTTAAAATCAGTCTTCCAAGGAAGGAGTATTTTCCCCCTATATTTTGTGTCCACTTCTCCCAGCTCTGTAGAAAATTGCAAGTATTAGGAACATAAACCTTACTTTCAGATTTTCTTACTAGAATTGTTCTTACTGGAGTCCTGTCCTGCTTGTCAAGCTCCAGAAGTGGACTGCTAAGGAAAGCCTCACGTGCCTTTCCCTTGCACACTATAGGACTAAACTTGAGAGGAAAGAAAGCAAATTACTTCAAGTTGCTTTGTCTCCAAAAAGGAGGAGGGGGAATGCTCCCAAAGATGGCTTCTGGAAGAAGGATCTTTAACAATAGTGGTGAGACATAATAAGAGTTTCATCAGAACTAAATCTAGTTACCTTGCTTTGCAGTTGTTTTAACAGAATCCCTTATATTCCAAGGTAAAACCATAGGACTTCACATGTGTGAAGACAGTTTGCTTTGAAATGGATAAGTGCCCTCATTTAGGAAATTAATACTTCCTGTAATTTCTGTCTTATGTAAGAATTTCTGGAATTCAATAGCTAAGAATTTACGAAAATTGCTCTCCCCTATTCCATGGTGTGGGCTTAAGGTCTGTTTAAATTCTATCAGATTAATCTCACAAAGATTCATTAGTGCTCTTCTTTTTCATTCACACTGTAAAACAGGTTTCCATAACCAAAGTGTAACCAAACAAAGAGGGCAGAGACTGGTTAAAGCTAACATTTGGGGGGGGGGGAAGCTTTAAACTTAAGCCAGACTTTTTGGAGACATAATCTTCTTGAGAAGAGGAAACTGGCTGCAATTCTGTACTATTTGTAGGTTACTGTATAATGGATATGAATTTTAAGGTTCTTTCATGATAACTTTGTCTAATTATATGCTGGCATTAAGCAGCAGTTGGAAGCAAAATAAGCATTTAGTGTTGAATGTTTTAAAAAGGAGGGCAAAATGTGTACTGGGACCATATAGACTACGAACTACATGGTTATATGTTAACAGAACCTTAGGAAATTCAGGAAGCATAATCCTTCCCTATAAGGCTAATGTTGCTTTTGTTGCATTGGAAGTGTCATTACACCAAAAATCCACATGGAGCTGGTTCTTCAGACACTGAGGAAGGATATGGCACTGGCAGGTATAGTACTCTGTGTAGGTGAAATAAGGCAGACTCAGGGAAGAACTGAAGTGGTAGTTGACTCTGGAAAGGGGTGCATGCTACAGAAGCTCTTGAAACCACCCAAGTTGAAGCACCCAATTTCATAGAGTCATAGAATGGCTTGTGTTGGAAGGGACCTTCAGAGATCATCTAATCCAGCCCTCCTATTGTGG
Source organism: Burhinus bistriatus (assembly GCA_013397275.1). NCBI lineage: Eukaryota > Metazoa > Chordata > Aves > Charadriiformes > Burhinidae > Burhinus > Burhinus bistriatus. The sequence goes on along the minus strand of VYXH01001402.1, from coordinate 135,723 downwards.
ACAGAGACATCTTTCATTGGATCTGCTTGCCCCATCCAACCTGACCTTGAAAACTTCCAGGCATCCACAACTTCTGTAGGCAACCGGCTCCAGTGTCTCACCACCCTCATTGTAAAAAATTTCTTCCTTGCACCCAAGCTAAACCTACCCTCTTTCAATCTAAAACCGCCCCCTGTCCTGTCGCTATGGGCCCTGGTAAAGAGTCTCTCCATCTTTCTTGTAAGCCCCCTTTATATTTTGAAAGGCTGCAATAATGTCTCCCTGGAGCCTTCTCTTCTCCAGACTGAACAACCCAAACTGTCTCAGCCTTTCTTCATAGGAGAGGTGTTCCAGCCCTCTGACCGTTTTTTGTGGCCCTTTGCTGGACCTATTCCAACAGGTCCATGTCTTTCCTGTGCTGAGGGCCCCAGAGCTGGATGCAGTACTCCAGGTGGGGTCCCGGAGTGGAGTAGAGGGGCAGAATCACCTCCCTTGACCTGCTGGCCACACTTCTTTTGATGCAGCCCGGGATTCGATTAGTGTAGGAGTTGGGAGTTTGGAGACGGGTCTTTTCAGGCTCTTCCTGCAGTCAGTGGTACAGTCAATGGAGAGAGGGTGAGATAGAGAGGCTTCTTTTGGGAGTAACTTGGAACCAGGAGCCTATCCTAAAGGTATATGCTGTACCTTCAAATACTTATGGTCTGAGTAAGTGGCATTTTGAGAGCTGCCTAGTGACTGATTAACCTTGTCATTTCCTTGGGGGGAAAAATGCTGCTAAACGTCAGGTTCTCAATGAATTGTTGGTCTGCAGCTAGCAGCCTTGTGGGATGGGAGTAGCTTAATAGGATCCTGTCAGATGAGTGACCTAGTGAGTCACCTAACCGGTGACCTAGTCCTGGGGCAGGGTCATACATGTTACTGATAGTTTTATTTGGGCAGTGGTGATGGGCTGTAATATATTTAAACGCGGTGAGTTTCATGCATTTTGTATGCTGTTGTCAGAGTACCACAGTTACCTTCTCATCTCTTGGAAGACCCTTGATAGACAGAAAAAATGGCATGTTCCTTTTCTGCACAAAAGAAGAAAACGAGTTGCCTAGTTTAAACTCCCCTCCTTCCCAGTTTAGTGTCACGATGCGTGTTTCGAAGTGTATGTGCTGTGTAGAGGGGCAGGGGCAGGCAGTATCAAAGTAACAGTAATCTTCAGATGCTGGCCCAGCCATCTGAAGTCCTTTGGAACCGACGGAAATAGCCAGAATGTGAACTTCATATCTCATTTCTATGTTGCTGCATCCTTGGACTGTGTTCTGTAGCCATCACTATCTTCTGTCTTTCCCTTCTTTTTGCAGTCTTACAAACGTGAGGAAAAACTACATTTGGGATTTTACGTTCCCCTAACCAGATGAAACTTGCTGGAAAGGGTACAGGTGGGGCCATGCATTTCTGCAGGTGCTTTAGATCTTCGTCTCTTCCAACTTGGCTTCCTTGTTTCCCAAAGCCTGACTTCTTGTCTTGCATGCTCAGCTGTGTGGTGCTCTTGACATAAGGTCAAAATATGTGACTTTCATTATTCGGATAAGAGAAGGCTGTTGTCCAATTTTTATTGACTAAGCACTTTTAGTTTTTATATTAGTCCTTTTATCATCTGTCTTCATTTTCTCCTAGCTTTTTCCACATTTCTCTTTCCACCTTTGTATTTTTAACTTCATTTTCACAAGGAAATAGCATATGTCTTACTGTGCTTCCCAGTGCTTTCCTCAGAAGCCTTTGGCGGTGTACCCAAAGGGCTTGGGTGCTCCCAGTCCTATTGCAGGGACTGGGATAAAAATGGGACTGGGATAAAAATGGGGTATATAGCATTGTCTGCTGTCACTCTTAAGGCTGACTTTCTGTCCCCTTGAATAGGGGAATGATGCAGCTTTCCCTGATGAAGTTAAAGCACTAGGATAACTCATCTCAGTTTTGTATTTTATAACTTTACAAGAGAGTATATTTAATGTATGTGGTACACTGAAAATGTCATTTCATCCAAGGTAACTAGGGAACATGTCTCTCTCTGTCTTTTTTCTTTTTTTTTTTTCCTTTAACTGCAGTTGATGCGTTACCTATTGCAGTGAATTGCTGTTGTCCAGAGAGTTGTCTACTTTTGAAATGGTTGTTTTGTAGGATATGTTGCTAGTGATAATCCCTTTGTAATTAATCCAAAGAAAAACTGACTTGCTTTGGAAGAAGATGATGATGATGCTTTTGGTTCTCATCTCAGTCACTGGTTCTAGTCTTACCTTCATTTTGGAGGAGACCACTGTGCTTGACATGAAGGAGTATTTGCGGTGTTCCCTATCTGTAGACCACGTTGGATTGCGAGTTTCTCGCTCAAATCCTGACAGGAATGCTCAAGAAAGACACTTCCAGCATTTATGGACTACTTTTTTGCTATTGGTTTTGTTCTCAACTACTGTTTTCACATTCTTCCTTTCATTCCTGTAGTTCACATGATGAATACCAATGCCTACAGTTGCTTTAGGTACAGCACTGAATGAGTGGATCTGGTTTGTACTGAAAATGATGGTTTTAGCTGTTTTGTACCTTTAAATTTGTCTTGGTTCCACCGTTACACCAGAAATCATCTGGAATGCTAAGATGGAAAACTTTGTAATTATTTCAGTTACTGCATCCTCTGCCTCATTTGGCTGTTGCCTTGTGCTCAGTAATTTCACACACACACTCACTGTTCGAGGTGTGTGTTGTAGCTTTTGCGGTACGAATTATTACAATATTCATGCTTTTTACAAGCTTCTGTGAAATAGCTTCTTATGATAGTAGTCTTGGAAAAGTACTTAAGGGTTTTTTTGATATTTTTCTTGGTTTTTTTTCTTTCTCCTTTAGAATATAGGTGACAGAATTACACTTTCTGGGGAGCATGTGTTATTAAATCAGAAAACTTATATGAAAAATAGCTAGAAATGTAGGCTTTTTCTTACAAATGACTAAAAATCCTGTTTCTTACCATACTTTAAAACCAGAAAAATGTTAGTGAACATACAATGTGTTAACCTGTTGGTAAATTTAAGGAAGAGCTATACCTCTGCTCTGTAATGTGTTGGAGATTGGTGCTTCAATACATCAGTGTGCCTTTTATATGATCCTATTTTGTATGATAACTATTTTGTATGATTCCCTTTTTAAATTGTAGCACGTAGGTTTGCAAGGAGCCGCTTCTGTAACTAGTTGAAATTCAAGAGTAATGAGTGAAAAATTCCTTCTCGTTTTTCTGGCCTGTCTTTCAGATGGATCCACCTTAAACATAATATTTCAGTCTAATGGAGCGGCTTTGCTGGTATAAACTCCGTAGAATTGGTCTCTATTTTACATTACTTGATGGGAAGCTTCATTTTGCCTGTTGGGGCCCCCTTACATTGGCTTTGGATTCAAGACCTTGGAAGAAGTAGAAAGGATAGATTAAAGGGGTGGAGGGCAGTGTCTTTGTTTTGTTCCAGGGTAGAGTTATAGTTGTGAGCATGCTGTGGATGAAAATAGCTGTAGAAGAAAGCATTTCTCCTCCAGAAAGCTGTGCCATTAGAGATGAAAACGTAATCCCATAGGGAGTTGACTCCCATAAGAAGAGAACCTAGCCTGGGACTGCCGTCGGCCACAGTTGGTCTCCGAAACACACGGTCGCGGCTGGATGCAGAGCCAACTGTTGGTGGGTTCCCATGAGGGCACAGCTACCCAGTGAGTCCTCATACTGCTGCTGGCTTGGGCAGTCCAGATGCCTTCCGTGCACCGTCTTGGCAGTTGTACTGGCCCAGGTGTTCAAGGGGATTTATTCTATGTTGGATTAGGGATCTGTGTTACTCTTTTTTGCTGGGTTATTTTTAAGCAGGATCAATTTCCTGAGCTGATTCACTGGCCTGCCCCATTTTAATGATGTGATGAGGCCGGTTAAGATGGTGGTTCCCAAGTTCTTGCTGTTGAACGTGGTTTTGCTGACAAAGATTTCTGTTTAACCACAGCCAAATTGGTGTCTGGTGTAAGAAGAGAAATCAAGAGATTGCACCATTTTACTCATTGACACTTTGACGTGATGGGGAGGGAGATAAGTGGATGCGGGTTGATCTGTAAAGACAAGATTACAAGGCAGCTTGGCGGTGTACGCATCCTTTTTGTATTCTCTTGATAAAAGTGAATCATGGGCCTCACCTAATATGAGCCTGAAGAGAAAGTGTGAAATTCGAAGGAAGATTTGGAATAGGTTTCTGGAAAACCTGTAAACAAAAATGTAATGGCAATCTGTGGGTGACTGTGAGTAAGAGCAGACCCACATTCCTCTCGGAGAGAAACAGGTCTCCATCGTCTCTTCCCTCTCCCCCTCTGCTGGTTTGGTTTACGTGAGGATGTCAGATACCATGTCCCATCTTGACTTGTGTTTTATACTGTTAAAATTTTTCTGTGAGTTTTCTCTTGAGTTGTTGGAATGATGGCTTCCTTACTACCTTGTTTCTGTCAAATGATTTTGAGTGACAGTAGCTGAGTTATTCTCACTTATCTTTTAATTGAATTTGTAATAGGCTTCTACTAAAATATCTTCACCTATATGGTATTTTTTAATCTGTATTTCTTCTGGAGAAATGCAGAACTCATTGGGTAAAATGTGCTTATTTTAAAAGCTGGGGTGTGCTGTTCAGACCATAATCAAAGCTCCTGTGAGATTTAATTCACTGTTTTCTGAATGCAGTACGAAATCAGTGCTTGACACAAGGATGTATTTTTCAGATGCCATCCAAAGTCAATCTGTGAAAAAATCTTCTTTTCCCTTTAATAACTCATCACATCGGTTATGTTGCTGTCGCTGCTTAGATAGCTGTATTGGAGTTGCAATATGAAGGTTTTTCTTTAGTTTTATTCAGGTTATCAGCTGCTTTTTTACTGGGACTGACTAATGACCCTGTAATTCAGTATGTGCTTACTGTTTGAAGTGAAAACAAATATTTCAATTTGAAGTGGTCTGAGTACATGAGCTTGTTTGTTTTTGTTTTTGATTTGGTTTTGGTTTTTTTTTTTTCCCTAAGGTGTACATACAAAACCATTTTGGGTTTAGATTTAACATGTATTTCAGATTTAGTGGAATTCCTTTTTTAATCTAGATCTTATTTAAGGCCTAGCACACTGTCCCCCTCCCCTGCACACCAGGACAGAACATATTCTGTTGTAGGGAACTACTTATTTGCAGTCACCATATCTGATTTTTATTTTTCACTGGGACGCTGGAGGATTAGAGCAGATTATAGTGTTGGGATAATGTCCGACTCCTTGTGTTCCATTTAGTCATAAATAAACCCCTGAAAAATCTCAATGTTGCTATGGTGATGTTAGTAAAAGCCTGGGATATGGAGTAAGTGAGCCGCTTAGGAGCGTAATGTCACTTACAGTAATGAGCATGCCATCGTTAGAACAGTGATGGGTTTACCTGATGCTCTGTAACTTTGGTAGCCCACGCCAGATTCTGAAAGCGAGTAAGTAAATACAATTCATAGGAATATGTTCTCTTCAGTAACCTGCCACTACTGACCTTTTAACAAATAGAAATTTGTGTTTTGTCCCTTTACTTTCTAGCTTTAGTGTGTTAAAGTATCACAGAGAAACAAGCAAAAACTTCCAGTCTTTGTATGCTGCCTTTCACATGATGGTCTGATTGAATTAAAACAACAAAAAAGTCAACTCACAATTTTGTTTTAAACTGTGTAAGCACACACTTTTCTTCTGAAATTGTGGAACATAAAAAATAATATTGCATTAAAATGTGGTTTGGTTTTTATTTTTTTTTTTCTTTTAGTCTTTATAACCTGGCTTCACTGGAACTTAGAGAAAATTTGCTGACATATTTACCTGAGTAAGTGACATTTAATGTGTTTGGTTATATTAACATAAAATGTTCTTATTCTTAAGATCTGCTAACATACGAAACTGAATGACAGCTAGAAAAAAATACTTGGTGCCCATTGACATTTATGAGATACAGCTTTGTTTTAGCAACACCTAGTTACATCCATTACTTCTAATTGTACTTGGTTAGTAGCAGGAGCCTGCAGTCCATGTTGATTGCTTTTGCTCTGTGTAATGCTTCCGTATAAAATACAGCAGCACCAAACGTTTCTTCCCACACGCGTTGAAGGAGCGCAGTGGGAGCGGTGGTTTGGGTTGTTCTCATGATAAAAGTCCGTGACTGTGAAAGTAGGGTAATAGAATCTCAGAGATTTCAACTGTACATGTTCAGAGCATTTAAATAAGCATTTGTGTTGGGGGCTCAGGAACCAAAAGCTTCCAAAACCTGGAGATCAAAGCCTTCGTGACAAACTAGGCCTGCTGATGTCTGAAGTCTGACACCACCCACAGTGGTTTTTAGGGAGGAAAAAAGTATCTAGATGTCTCTGTGCTGTCTGCATCGAGGCAGAGGAATCAGTGGTCTTTTGTAAGATTAATTGGGTATCTTAGTTTGGGATCCCTTTTGGCTGCCTGGAAGAAGGCTGCTCTTTCTCTAGTGAAGGAGTTTCCTTCCTTCACTACCTAGCTGCTTCTTGCAAAAGTTTTGGTGACTCCTGTTGTGCTTGTTTAGATAATCTAATAGATACTGTAATAGATTTAACCTATTTTAATCAGAATCTGTTCCCTAGTCGCTTCGGGGTCCTTTTTTCTTGTCAATCTACCCAGTACCTTGGTTGCAGCTGTTTATAGCTGTGAGCCACAAGGCACTTTAAATGTCAGTGGTCAGAAGATAGGAATTGCTAGCTGGGTTTTGCCATGAGGTGTCAGAATGAAGCTATCACAAATGTTGACAATTTTATTGCTCCTGGAAAATTCTGTCTGTCAGTAATGTAGCTGATGAGCCTCGCTGGCTTTCGTGCTACTGCGGCTTTGGGGAAGGTAAGCAAGAGCTCTACAACAGACTGCTTTTCAAGTAGAAGGGGAATGTTCAGAGAACTTCTTTTACATCCTGTAGGGCTTTCCTCTGTTTGCATCCTCAAATCCAACTTGAAATACTTCAGAAATGGATAGATCATGTTGAGAAGATGAATGATGGATTTATTGAGTCTGGAGTCACACTGTTACATGTGATCGCTATGGGGAATTTTTATCCACTTGTGTAACTGTAAATTTCCCCTAAAAATAAATCTAAACAACTATGCTAAACTCTGTGGCATTGTCCACCCCGAGGGACTGATGGTTAAAATAAAGAATAATGATTTGATTGCCTATGTTAAGTTTTAAGTTTCAAGGGTGTGCAGTAATACTGACAAACCAAATTATTTTTTCAGTAAGATATTACTGCAAATAGCCTATGCACAGTAAAATAACTGTCTGTCTACAATACGTTGTAATTTGAAATACGAGTTTCAGTAAAATGAGCTCATCCAAATACATGGGGTTTCTGTTGGTTTAGTCTGATGTGGTTTTGTTTTGACTTATCTCATCTCATAGATCACTTGCCCAGCTGCAGCGACTAGAAGAACTTGATTTAGGAAACAATGAACTTTATCACTTGGTAAGAGAACATGCCACTGAAAGTGCACGTTGGTCTTGTTTTATGCATCATTTAGATTAAACAGGTCGTAGGATGTCCAAAATTGAAGAAAGGAAAATGTATGTAGGGAGAGTCCTTTTATACGTACAGATGAATTTTGGCAGTGAGTTGGTGCTTTCCATGTCTGCTTAGCCTTGTTCAGTACAATATTACTTTACACAAAAAACTGCAGCTGATCTCTAGAAGACAGGAGCACTGCGCAGACTTTTTCTACGGAAAGAAAAAGGAGTGGAAGGGCAGAAACTCGTGTCTGCACTTGCAGTTACAGTGAACGCACGGGCTTCTGTAGGGAGCTGGATGGGCTGAGCACAGATAAAAGCTCAGCTATTTCCAGGGCGGGAGTAGGAATCTTTGGGAAAGGGCTGTTGAGGGTTGTGTGGCAGATAGATCTACCAAAAGATACCTGTCATCTCCCTTAAGCTGACTCAATTAAATGTTGGATTTGCAGTGGATTAAGAGTGTGCATGCAATTTGTTAGTGCATGTCAGGTAAAGTATGGTAGCTTGTTAAGCTATAACAATTAATTTGTATGATGGAGTTCCCAAATGCTTACAGTCACCCTTGCTGCATTTAACCATGGTACCTCTAAGTGGTGCTTGGAGTAAGGACTGGTTTACTCAGACTGTAATTACGGGGTGCCTATTTGGTTTTTACTTGAAGCTCCTGTGTTACTTAACATTATTACTTTTTATGTTATAGCCAGAAACAATTGGTGCACTTTTCAATCTTAAAGACCTCTGGTTGGATGGAAACCAATTAGCCGAAATACCTCAGGTAAAGATGGGCTCCACTGATACCGTTTTGAAGATGTTTTTAAAAGAAAACCTTTTCGTTCATACCTAAAGGGAGGTTATCTAAAATGGAATAGTTTTCTGAGTTCACTTTGCCTGGGTTTGGTTTTGGATGTGTAAGGGTTTTCTGTTAATAAATTCCTCTGCAAGGGATTGCATATCATACCGTATGTTTTCAGACATTTAAAGATTTTGGCAAAGAAATTGTTTCCTAATAGGCACATTGTTCAGTTTATAGGATGACACATCTTCTGTTTACAATCCTGGCCCAATGATCAGGGAACCACTAATTGGCTGAACTAACCCTCACCTTTTGTATCTGTCTAAATTGCAGTTTTAACAGTTTTGAAGATGAGTCGTTTTTTTACAGTCATCTTCTTCCATCCAAATGCAGTGTTTGAGAGAAGTACAATGGTAGAACTGTTACCATAAATAGAAATTTTGATTTATGCAGGCAAATCCCCCATCTGACATGAGTCGTGGGATGAGGGGCCTTAGCACCTAAAGCTTACAGTACTCTAAATTCTCATTCTTAAGAACTGTGATAACATGTAGGATAGTTTATTTTCCCTCTTTTTCCTTTAGAGCCAAGTTAAAACCTGTTTTCCCCTGTTCCTCCTGCAGTTTGCTGTTATTTGCTGTATTGATCTCATTGTCAACAGTGTAACTTGGAAATCAGTTACAGTTTAGTGGGCTGTGTTGATTTTGTTGTTGTTGGCTTGGTCTAATAATTTTTTAAGTAGATGTAGTTAAACACTGATAATCATTCATAAAAGGTCAAGTGTGACTTCAGCAGCTGCTTTTATTGAAGCTGGCCATTACTGTGTATTTTGTCTAATGTCCAAAAAATGAACTTGTAGGATAAAGGATGTGTGTGTTTATGTTTAATGAAAGATCCTCTTGAGAGGCAAACACTTCCAAAATAAAAGGACTGATCTTGTGAGTTAGGATCAAGACTCTCACTGTATGAAAACTTCATGTATGTAAAAGTAAAGGATGCTGCTGGCCCAGCCGTTCTGTTCTCTGAAAGATGATTTGGGTGACTAAAATGAGAACTATTCTGCAGCATGTATAGTGGTGTCTGTGTACATGGGGAATGGAAGGGTGCTCTGATGGCTAATAGGGACAAAGGTATTTCTCTGCCAGACTTTTAAGCCAATTGGCAGATTACCATTGTAAAAAAAAATTAAGTAATCATTGATAATTGTAGGTGATGGCAGTATAACTTGGCAGTCCAAATATGCTTGCTAGAGCAACACTCCCAATTCCTATTTCTACATTTGTTGCAACTGGGAGATGTGAAGATAGGAAATCCCTAGATGTCATGGCATGTTGCTGTATCAGCCAGGAGAAACTAATCCTAATTTGCCTAGGGTTAATTGGGAGGGGCAGACTTTAATTACGTGAAGGTTGATAATCTGTAGTTCTGAAAAAAACAACTTTGCCGTCTTGACTTGAGGAAAACTCCAGTTTTGGCTGGTGCTTGCCTGGGTGTGCTCAGCATACCATCTGACTACTGAAGCCAGCCTTAATAGTTAGAACAAGAAACTGTGACTGACTTACTTGGCTGGTTTAGCATATGTAAAATATAAGTATTTATTTTTTTGCCTGTATTTAGAGGTCATACAAAGAATGGCCAATATAGAGGTCATACAGAGAATTGTTTTTCTTTCTGGAATGTCAATGTGATGGTACATTTTTCAAATTGCTTTGTTACGTGTTTGGGCATGACTTAAATTTTTCATCTTGTATCACAGGAAGTAGGAAACCTGAAAAACCTGCTTTGTCTGGATGTTTCTGAAAATAAATTGGAATGCCTTCCTGAAGAAATTAGTGGTCTGACTTCTTTAACAGACTTGCTTGTTTCTCAGAATTTACTTCAGGTCTTACCTGATGGCATTGGTAAGTACGAGGTGGATGCGATCACAAAGAACCATTTAATCCACCGTAAATTGGGAGTTATTTGTTTTCAAGTCTTTTGAAGTCTTTTTGTGCAAGTGATGAGCTTGTCTCAGCTTTTTTTTTTTTTTTGCTTAGTATGAAATGCATAGCTCTGTTAATTTCACATTTTAATTATCTACATAATGACTGCCTTGTAATCCTTTTTTGGCCTTCACTTGATACCTAACTGAACAAAATAAAAGTTAATATATCCTCTGTGTTCTACTGTGTCCACGTCACTGTCATAACCCTTTAACATTGTAAAATTCTAGCTTGTAACATGCTGTAGGTCACTTGATAAGACTGACAGACAGTATCGCTACAAAAAAGACTTCCTTTTTAGTGGGGATGTGTAATTATCTTCAATTGGACAATGTGATTAGTCCTATACTGAACCCAGTGGAAGGCTGTTCCAGCTTCAGCCCCTTGCTCCTCACCCTTGAGGATCCAAACTACAACCTTTCTGTGTCTGACCCCTTAAAAGAGGTTTAATAACTGGAGAATGTTTTCTGAAGCATTACCAGTGCCTTTTTTAAGGTAGATGTACCCCTGCAGTAGTTGTGACAAGTAGTCAGCGAGGCATTGTTTCTCTACTACTCATCAGCTGTTTTTCCAGAGAGTTCCACGTTGCAAAAGCGTGCTTTCTCCTTGCCAGGATTTTTTTTTTTTCTTTTCCAAAATAAAGGTGTAGGGGAAGGAGGACTTGTGAATGTGGTTTAACCAGGAACGTGGAAAGGAATGGACAAACCTTCCCCCTCCCTCCCTCATATGCTATATCAGCCTAAGAAAAGAGAAATGTTTTTCTAGAAGTTGAACTTGGGGGAGTGGGGTGACTATTGTGAGTCCTACAGTTGACTAGTGTGGGTTTGGTAGAGAGTTATAGCAGCTCTCTCTGACCAGTACAGTTGTTATACATCAGAAATGTACATGCCTAGTTTGCATGTGCATTTTGTAACATTTTCTCGATGTGATTTTGTTACAAAGGCAAAAAAAAAGTTGCTACTTATGTGAATATAATAGTTGTGTTTGGAAAATTGGGTAGGGCTACAACATTTACTCCTTTTGTGTAATATTGGAACTTACTATGTGAAATGGAGGAAACCTGGTATTGTGGTTGAAGTGAACGTCACTGGTCTCTGTGGAAGCTCCTGGGAGGAGCTCAGCTAATCACCGAATCCCTGGTTGGATTGGTGGATCTGTAGAGACCTCGAAGGAGGGCTCTTGCCAACACCAGCAGATCAGGTTGGCTGTGGCCGTGTCTCACCAAGTCTTTAAAGCCCCTAATGGAGGCAGCTCCAGCACCCATGGAGGCAGCTCCAGCACCCCTTGGCAGCCTGTGTCAGTGCTGCACCACCTACCAGTGAGGAAGTTTCTTCTCGTATCCAGCTGGGACCTCCCACGTTCAATTTGTGGCCATTGCTCTCTTGCCTGCCACTGTGGAGAAGAGTTTGGCTCCGTCATCTTTGTAACAGCTCTTCAACCAGTGTGGGCTGTTCCTACGTGCTTCCTTGGCTTCTTCTTTGCTGGAGTCAACAAAGTCAGCTCTCCTGACTCAGCTTGCATGTGCCCTGGTCATCTTGATAGCTTTGTGCTGGACCCCCACCAGCATCTCACTTAAACTGGGGAGTTGAGGGTGGAAGACAGGACCTCAGGTTACTGTTTAGGTTGCTATCTTGCTGTGCATCAGCCATCTCTTCGTGATTTAGCATCATCAGCGCATTTGATGTGCCAGCCTATTACAGCTATTTGGGACCATGTGGGGATGGGCAGGGAGGTGTCAGCAGCAAGTGATGTCTCCTGAATGCTCTGTCTTGGGCTGTGCCTGGGTCAGCTCTGCTTTGCACTAAAGACCGTTCTGGTACAAAGGAGCAGAACAAGGTGAGCTTTCTGCTCTGAAATAGTATTTTGTCCTTCCTGGGTAGAAGACCTTCAAAGAAATTTGATTTCTATTCTAAAAAATAAACTCGGGTTTCATGTCTGACTAACTGGGTTCTATATTAGGACAAAGAGACCTTGATCCTGTTTGGGTTTGAGGTGTCTTTCTTACTGTGGCTGAGTAGGCATGTGATCTTCCGAACACTTTTTTATTAATAAACATTTATAATTGAAGAAAAAAATGGATAATTTTGTCCTGTTTATAGGCCTTTTGGTAGACACATCCTTGACATTTACATGGGATACCATTCAGATAGCAACTTTAATACAATTTAATATGCTTAAATATTGGATATGAATATATTTAATATGAATTCAGTGATGTTATAAACTTGCAAAAATAGCACAAGCGTCAAGTGAAGCTGTGCTTGAATTCTTTTTTTACCTGAAAAAAAGAATTCCAGTGTGTTAGAGGATTTCTAGAAGTTTTGCAGCAGAATGATTTTCTGTAATTAAGGCAGGTATCAGAGAGCACTAAGCTAAACAAACGTGTTGTTCTTTCTGTCCAGGAAAACTGAGGAGGCTCTCCATTTTGAAGGTTGATCAGAACAAACTTATTCAACTAACAGATTCAATTGGAGACTGCGAAAGCCTTACTGAATTAGTTTTAACAGAAAACCAACTGCAGGTAAGCACGGTCATGGCTGCTCAAATGGCTGGCAGTAATAAGATCTGCTGCTAAGTGCTGAATCACTTAGCTCATACGGCTACTCACCATTGCTACCACTAAGTAGTGAGTTTCTTTTAAATGCATCTTATTTCTAACCTGTTAAATGAATGCTGAAGATCAAGTTGTGTGTAGAAATGATCCTCCCTTCCAAAGGCCTATGCAATTACATGTTTGCTCTTGAATCTTTCATGACCAGTAAGGGAATTGGAGCACCTGGAGGGCGGGTATCACTTACTTTGTTGTGTTTTTAATGCGGAGTTTGTGCCGTATTCCGTTGTTGCCAATTTTTGCTATGCATTATCTGGATCAGACTTGCTGGAACTGAATAGAAGTCCCGAGCGCTGCAGAGCTGCTGTTGTACTGTTCCTTACTCTGCTGATCTGCTCCGGCCACACACCAATTATGGTATGTGGTCAATTAAAATAAAATCTCAGACTTCCTTCCATTAGGTGTTTCCTTCCATTATTTTGAAACTACCTTTACATGACACTGACACTTGGAGAATAGAAGTGTTTACAAAAATCTAGGTTTGAGCGTTTCTTAAGTTGGGTTGGTGCTTGGTTGAGTTAGGATCTTAAGCCTGTTGGAAAGATGCCTCTCCAGGGGTCAGTTCATAGCACCTAAGTTAGAAGCTTGCATCTCAATTAGCTATTTAGGAAACCTAAAGTTAGGTAATATGGACATTCTGCATACGTGCTTCTGTTAACAGCTGCTGTGCATCTATAGCCTTAGTGCAGAGATAACTCAGGAGTGAATTTGTGTTAGAAACTGACATTCCTGGACGTTTCTTCTGCAAGATAAAATCTTGGATCTCCTTTGGAAGGCCTGGTAGTAATAAGGGTTAACTACACTCCGATTTTGAAAATGGATCAGTCTATTAATTCTACTAAATTAAATAAATTCTATTAAATTAAATAATCTATTAAATCTATAAATAAGTCTATTAAGTGTATCAAAACTAGTTAATTTTAAAGTGAGATCAGTTTTGTTCTGACTCTCTGAATTTACAAATTCTGTTTTGTTGTTTTTGGCACAGTCATTACCGAAAAGCATTGGAAAACTAAAGAAGCTGAACAATTTGAATGCCGATAGAAACAAATTAACATCTTTGCCCAAAGAGGTAAGTTTTGTGTAATTAACTCTCATAGATGTGATTATACAAACAGAAAACTCTTGATTTCAAATGCCTACAAGAAGTAGCAGGCAGCTTTGATCCACTGGGTCATTCTTCCCAGACTGGTCACAACCAGAAACTTGTCCATTAGATCTGAACAGCATAAATCTGAAGAGCAGCTGTGGTGGTTTGGTGGCTTGGAAGTGCAAAATGTCTTTGCAGATGAACAAGAAGGCTTGGATCTAATTAGCTTGTAACTGGTAATTCCCAGTATGGGTGTCAGGTCCAGCACTATTTGAAGACTGGGAGTTCTGTTAGAACGAATGCATTTGAACATCAATATGCCTCTTCTGCACGCAGTATAAAAACACTGCTGGAGTCTTCCTTGCCTCACTCTTGTGAGCAATAGCAAAGGGAAGGTTTCATATTCTGAAAAATGATTCAGAGAATGTTTCGACAGTCTTTTTGGTTTTGGAGATCTCGAGACTACTTTTGCCTTTAAGTATGAGGACCTAATGTGAGCAAGATCACTGATAGCTCAAATCTTACAGCTATGATCACTAGGACTTCATGTCTGTTGTAACAGTATATGGAATGAAATGAGGCTAGAATGTTGTGAAACAAACTATAACGAAGGCCTTTCTAAACTAGTTCAGCAGTAGTTTCCGGACAGAGATCGGGGGAAGCAGCATCCTGTGATTGGAGCACGGGACTGTGAGTTGGTTCTGTTTGCGCTACCGTTTCTCCCTAATCTTTGCCCAGATAGTGCCCCCCCCTTAATTTTCCTATGTGTTCCGAACATGTGACTCTGAGGTCGTAGCCTTTGTTCACCACTTTCAGTCACTTCAGGAGCAAGTGGCAGCAGATGGATGGGAACCAAGAGGAGTGAGCGCACACTCTTGCTCAGGCCCGCTTACTTACAGAGCCTTGGACAGCTTGAGGAGAAGGTGTGAGGAGGAAGCAAGGTGGCTGGGAACCAGGAGATGGGGCAGACCCAATGGTGTCCTGGTTTGAGGAACACGGGACTAATTTCTCCTCTAACGCTTCGGAAAACTGCACTTTTAGAAGACTCTAGTGTCTGAATTTGTGAAAATACTTACTTCATAGCCAGCTATGGTGTGTGGGTTTCAAGGTCTCAGTGTTCTGAGCTAGCCAGGTGCAGGGATGAGGAGGAGCGGGACCTGGGCACTTGACGCAAGCTGGCCAACAGGATTATTTCATACCATGAATGTCACATTCAATATAAATTGGAAAGTTTGCTGAGAAGTGCGCTCTCTCCCTTGATGGCGGTGATCCAGAGAACTCGCCCCAGTGCTGGACCCCTGAGGCCTTCCCTTCCTCCCAAAGCTGTAGTGCTCGCAGTGCCCAACATTTACTGTCCACTGCTGGGAGTGCACAGCTTCCTACTGGTATAATTGGCTGAGTATAATCCTTGTATATTTTGTATTGGTATTGGGATCAATATTAGTTCTTTAGTGTTAATGATGTTAATTATTTAGTCTTATTCTGTTAAATCTGTTTATATTTCAAGCCCTGGGTTTCCTTGCTTTTTCCTGATTCCCCCTCCTAGGTGGGGAGGGGTCATCGGGTGATAAAGTAATTGTCTAAATGGCAATAAATTGTTGTGGGTTTCTCAAACCATAACAAGTGGTCTGAAGAGGAGGGATCGAGAAGGGGCAGACGATGCTGCTGTGGCACTGGCATCAACAATTCCAATGGTCCAGGTCTGAGCTGTGACAGGTCAGTCACCTAATCGGGGCTCCACAGTAGCCCTTATTGCTCCTTTACAGATTTGCTTGTAAGCGTATGTTTAATGGGAGGGGAAGGTGAGGGAAGGAAGAGAAGATGTGAGTACTGCGGCTCCTCTAGCAGGACAGTGTCTCCTCTGCAGAGGTGATGCTGGTTCTGAACAGAAAATTGCAGAGGGCATACTCAGACAGGTTGCATAAATGGTAGCAAGAGGCAGGACCTTGGGAAAATGTGTTTCTGGGTTGGGATATGATGGCAGTTTTGATCTTGTGCTCATTCAGCAGAAAACTTTCCATGTCTTTACAAAGAACTTAATACATTACACAGGTGTCCTAAACTATTTATACTTGAGCCTTGTACAATTTTCTGTCTAGTCCACCTTTAAGCAAAGTGTTCTGAGTTTGTTATAGAATGTAAAGTTTTACTGATACACTTTATTTCCAGAATGGTCATTAATAGCTTATGTAGTGTATAAGTACTTTTATTAGTTAATGAAGTTCATGGTATTGGAGACAGTGCATGAGGGTGAGCAGTGTGGCTTGGAAGGCGCAGGGACAGGAGCAGGTGAGAGGAGAAGGCTCGGCTTCAGAAGCAGCTGAAGCAGGGTCAGTATGGAGTGTGTCTTTCTGGGGGGAATAACAGAGTCAAGGGCTCGGTGCAAAACGATAAAGGGATTGATGCTGAACAAGAAACTGGAGACTGGAAACCAGAAATGGGTTTCGGAGGTGGAAAGTGTTGCTCAGTCGGTGAAGGAGTTGGGGATATCGAAGGGTGAAGTGCAGAACGTGTGGAGAACATTAGTGCACATGAGAGAGAGGAGGGGACACCTGCCCAAGGGGTGGGATAAAGTCAGGGATAAGTCTGTGTTTGGAGAAGGTGGGTGATGAGGAAATGGAAGGTGGTGTCTGGAATGAGGTGAGCTGAGGAATTTTAGGAAGTCTAGGGAATAAAGATGGGAGAGGGTGGTTCCCTGGGAGTTTGGCAGAGAAATAGAGGAAACGGAGCTCCTTGGCATCCACTTCTTTGAAGTAGATTTTTTTTTATTTTCCTGTAAAGGTCTCCACACCTATCTGTCTTTCTCATCAGAGCAAACGCTTTGAAATTATGTTAGCATAAGATTTCCAGAGTGTTTCATTAAAGTATGTTTTGCTCTGTAGATTTTTAAAATTCTTTTATTTTTTATTTTTAAAGGAAGTCAGTCCTTCTGCAACTGGAGGGTCATATCCACCCTCTAGATTGGTGGATTTGAATTTCCAGGTGGTAATGGTAACAAATACAAAGCATAAACAACTGATGCAATGGTTTGTCTCACAAATACTGTTAATACGCACGTATTGCAGAACCTACCATGTAGCTAACCAGACTTTTCAGTTTCAATTTTTGAAGTTTGTTTCAATTCCTTGTGCTTAGGCTGTGCAATAAAACACTTGTCCCTCAAAGTCTTTAGATGGCCTTCTCTAACAACACTGAAATTTTAGTTTCGAAAACGGAAAGAAGTCTGCTGCTCTCTGCTTGTGTTTCGTCTGTTCCTGGAGCCGTGGTTTTTTTGTGTAGTATTTTTCTTAACCAGTAACTTTTTGCTTTAAACCAAACGTGAACATTTCTGTAGTACAAGTTTTCTGGTTAAAGTTCAGAGGAATTCAGTGAAGAGTCACATTTCATAGCTCTCAAAGAAAAATGTTCTGCGTAAACAGAGTGCACAGGTATCACGACTACTGTTGGCTGTTATGCAAAACATCCCCAGGAGCAGCTTCAGGGGTGCTGATAAGGGCAAAGAACCCAATGCTGAGTTTCCCTTCTGGATGGCAGGGAGGAACAATTTGGTGTTCCGGTGAAATGTTCAATTTTCATTTTCCTTCCCGTTGTTACTGACTTGGAAAAAAAATAATACAAATGCATTGGTAGAGCACTTAAGGAAAACTGAAAAATATGTCACTTTTTCTGTCTTTTGGAAGGTTCTGCTCGACAGTGAGAACTATTTATTTTCTATTTACTTTCATCTCAAACTGACTAATTAATATTTGAAGCCAGGCCCGAGCTTCTGACAGCAGTCATTTTCAACACCCCCACCTGCTGTGTGTTGCTTAAGATGCCTCCTGAGATAGTACGGCAAAGACTGGGGTCTCAGACCTTTGCACGTCAATCAGTGTTAGTGCTTGTACACTGGTTCCCCCTTCACAGAAGCAGAGTCAGATGCAGAAGTATAACATGCACTGCAGAGATTCTTGCTCGGTATCTTCCCCCTCCTTTCCTTTCCCTCTTTTCCTTCCTGCTTTCTCTTGTTCCTTCTCTGCCTTAGAGTGCTAGAACAGCTGTGCATTTGTGGTCTTCGTCCTTACAAGAAATGGGTGTGGGACAGACCTTTACTGGTTTCTGTTGGAGGGGAACAAAGACATGTAGTCTGGTAACATGTATAGAAAAAATGGAACTCTACTAGGGAGAAGAGTACATGTAACCAATATCACATCTACCTGCTGGTGTCTCTGTCCTTCCCTTCAGAATTTTTCCTGTAGCAAAGTGAGCTTTTATAGATACGATGACAGAAAGGATGTGCCTAGTCTAATATAGCCTGGTGAGATAACCTGTGAGTTCTAGCTTTTTTGTGGTGGTATGGGTTTTTTTGCTGGTTTGGGGGGGGTGATTTTTTTTTTTTTTTGTTTGTTT
>VYXH01001402.1:74420-117276 GCA_013397275.1 Burhinus bistriatus | reverse complement strand
TTTTGTTTGTTTGTTTGTTTGTTTTGTTACCAGTTTCCTAGGATTGGATTTTGGGTCAACCTGTGAAACCATTCCATTGCCAGATTGTTTCAGTGCACGCTTGTAAAACCAGTCTCTACCTTTTGGTATAAGATTTCTTGACTTGGGATTGTTGAGGAGTTTGTATGCAAATACCCCTTCAAAGTTTCCTGGTTCAAAGGTTCTTCTGTATCTGGTGCTCATATATAAGGTAAAACATGGAACAGCTGAATGTCTGACCAAGGCCTGAGTCACTGACAGATTCCATCTTCAGGATCTCATCTTGCAGCTTGATCCCTCTCACTGAACTGAGTGGTGAAACAGACTTCAGCAAGAACTGAGAATGTCTAAACCTGTTCATAGTTACAAATGTTTTTCCCCTTAAACTTGAAAGACCTGCCTGGTGACTCTTTGCTATTGAAATCCCACCCTGGCACTGGAACGCTGGTGAAACTGGTGTGTTGATTTTGGCACTTGCACAAATAACCTCCTTGGAATGTTTTCCAGTTCATGTGCTTTTGTTAATGAGTCTCTATGACCTGCAGAGATCTGGTAATGTGTTCTTCCTGGCTCTGAGGTATATTGTGAGAATTATTACTACAGTAGGTAAAATTGCAGGGGGTTTTTTGGGCAATAACTGTGCTTTTTACTTTTTTTTTTTTTTTTTTAAAGAAGTTGGGGCTGCTTTGTTGTTTCTGGTTTTAACTTCCATTGTCCCATCCCTTCCCTCATTTGTGTAAAAGTATGTATTTGTGTGTCTCAAAGGGAAAAAAGGCACTAAGGAAAAATGCAGGAAAACTTGTCTTGAGTCAGAGGGTAGAGAACTAATATTGCTGTGCTCCTCCCATACTATTCACCAGTGGGGCAGGGGGTGCTGAAGTGAGTTTGCTGAAGATTTTCCTAGCCAATTTAAAGTTAATAATAACTGAATAATAGATAATAATATTGAATTGGGCAGTTTCTTCCACCTGTAAATGTATTCTATGCTTGCAATTAAAGACTTTATTTACTTTGAATCCAAACAAAATTTTGGTTATGATACCCTGGAAAAGATTTTACAACACAATAGGAACTGTGTTTAAATTCCCAATATATTTATTAGAGTTCTGTAAACCTAGTGAGAGTTCTTCATGCTGACAGCTGTATTGAGAGTTGAATAAAAGAGACGTGTCACTGTACTTAAACTAGTCACATGCTAAAGAATAATCATGGTAGTATTTGTCATAATGTCTTTTTTTTTTTTTTGCATTGCTTATACCTGTGTGAAAGATGCTGACTGGTAAAGGACAGCAGAATTGATTCATAGCTTCTGAGCAGCTAACAGATGCTGAGATCAAGAGATATTACTCAGCTAGCGTAATTTGAAGGCCTTCTAAGTTTCCCACCTTTAATTTGTGTTTTGGCTTTAGAGCACCGACAATGTGAGGATGTGCCATCATAATTGGTGAAATTTGGTCTGTGGTGATGAATGACTGTATCCGACAGCTGGGCTCAAGAGAGGGAACAAATGGGAGTTTTTGGGAGGGATCTACGTAGGAAGAAAGGGATGAATCTGCATGCTTTTCTTGGGTTTACCTCCAGAAAGCTGCAAAAGTGTCATCAGCAAGAAAAATCAAATAGCAAACAGCAGGTTATGGCAACAGAGAAGCGCAAGAAAGTCAGGTGATCAAAAATACACAACTGATGCAGGTGTCAAAACAACAGTGTGTCTGCAGTAGAAAGGAGAAGTCATGAGAAACATCAGCAGAGAAGTGATGTGATAAGACTTGCAGTTCTGGAGGACTGTTTAAGATGGACTGGCAACGGGTATGTGGATGGCAAAAAAGCAGGATGCTGAAGTGGTGAATGCTGGTTATGATCAGAACGTAGAGGGGAGTTCTCACAGCCAAGCTGACATCCTCTCAATGTACGCCCAAGTCTTACGGCTTCTTCAGAACAAGGAACCTGTCAGAAAGACGAGCCTCAGACTGAGATAGAAGAAAAGAGGAAAAAAAAGTCCTCCATAGGGGTAGAGTTTTGTGTGGAACCCAGAGGGGTTCTAGTGACGCTCATCCTCTGAAGCATCTCCATTTGTATTCATCCATCTGAATACAAATAAACAGTTTTGTTCAGACTTTTACAGTACTGTAAAATCAATGATCTCAAAACTAACACTTCAGAGTAATGATCACTTTCTGCCTGACTGATGTGTGGGTTTTGTTTTCGTGGTTTTGGTTTTGTTTTTTATGTAGGCTGACTGTTCTTTGGAGATGGTGTGATGAGACAAGTGAATAACCATTAAATTAAAGTTGCTATAGAATGAAATAATCTCAGGATTATGACTTAGATATGCACATCTCATTTGAGACCTTTTCCTGATGTCTAGCTCACTAGAGAAGAATGTGAGGACTTCTTTAAGCCTCCAGTCTTTGGAACAGTTACTCATGTGCCTAGAACTAAGCACGTTTGTCCCCATTAGTGGAAGTCTGTGCTCAAAATGAACTGTGTGCTTAACTGTTCAATGGGCTTGTGGTCTCAACTGTGTACTTGCTGCCTATGCGATGGTTTGGCAAGGTCTGTCGTAAGCATGTGATCAAACCCTTGGAAAGCATGGCTCTTTGTCAGTTAATGACTCTCAGCCAAACCAGCGACGTTCCGATACCGTATTACTTCATGGTGGTCACAACGATGTTTTCCTTTCAGCATGCCATTTAGTGTGTGCACTTTGCCTTAGTGGTACCACTTCATGTTTAGGTTTTCAAACGATGGACCTGATGTCTGTCTGTACTGCTGGATGGGTGTCATCTTTTTTTGAAATGACAAAGATTTTAGTTTTTTCAAACTGTCAGCTTGTCTTTTTTTCTCTGTGATATCTTGCCTGATGCTGCTTGTTAGATGCTGCCTGCATTTTCTAAAAAGTTTCATAAAAAAAAAATAAATCAGTATCTGTCTGTTATCTCCCCCTCTACCCTACTGAAAAAAAAAAGAAAAGTCTTCACTACCTCTGAATGAAACAACACCTTTGAACAATTGCCTATTGACTCATAGAGCAAAGTTAAAATAACTTAGGAGTTCTAACCCTCTTTGGCAGTAGAAGAATGTATGTTCTGTCTCCAATTGTTGGCATGCTGTTGTCCAGTATGGATAAAGAAAAATAAATTGAACATCTCTTGTATTTTCTTAATTGTTAGCCGCTTGGAAAATTATGGGTCAGGTAAATTGATAACCCTGTAAGTATTATTCAATCCACGGTTCTACTGTTACCTTTCATTAAACTGCTTTAAATGCATGATGGCTCAGGCCGGCCTGTTCCACTGCTGCATTTTTCCATTGTCAAAAGTATAGAAGTTTTGGTCTCACCAGGGCTGCATGGCTTTACTTTGTTTATTTGGCTAAACTGTTTGGATCTCCATACTCCAAGACTGAACAACGCAAACTTCATTCATGGAAAAGCGAACGCTTTGTGTCAGTTAGGGCATCACTTGCCAGCTCATCAACATTCACTAATTCTATCTCTTGCTTTTCACAGCTCCTCATGTTAGATACACCAATTAGACACTTAGTGTGTGTGTGTGTGTGTGTGTATATATATATATATATGTTGGGTTTTGTTGTTTTTAAATTTTTTTTTCCTATATGGCACTGTATTCTCTGAACGTGTCAAGGCACATTACTTAAGAATCTATACACGCTTTAAAGGGAATAGCAGAATTACTGTACTAAGAAACGTTTGCTTGCGATTTGAGCACTGGTTTCTAAGGGCTTGGATTCACAAGCTAAAATGGCTGAGAAGGTTGCTGCTCCTAGTGTGCGCTCAGGGCTGGG
Source organism: Burhinus bistriatus (assembly GCA_013397275.1). NCBI lineage: Eukaryota > Metazoa > Chordata > Aves > Charadriiformes > Burhinidae > Burhinus > Burhinus bistriatus. The sequence goes on along the minus strand of VYXH01001402.1, from coordinate 113,454 downwards.
GAGGGCTGATGCTCTTGTGAAATAGCTGCATCTCAGAGTGCAACGATTTAAGGGAAACCGTCCCAGATTTTGTTTTGTCAAGAGAATGTTGTGCTGTAACTTTGCACTGTAAATAGCTTGTGAAACAGAAGCCTTGAGCAGCTGATCGCTGCTTTCTTCCATTAACATGTATTTATGGAACAAAGGAAGGTGAGTGGGGTATAAATGCTCCATTTGTTTGTTTTATTTTCTCAGTCACCGTTGCATCCTTTTAAAAATGGCTTTTTTCCTTGGTAAATAGTGTAGGTTGAATAAACATAATTTTTACTTTGACTAGCAGAAAAGCTTTTGTGGTACTTGTCTGCAATCTCAAATGGGGGTTTTAGACTGAATTGTGGATTTTGCAAAGACAGAACTGACAGTTAATTACAGCGCACAAATAATTTCAGCTCAAATCTGGGAACTCCTGACCAGGGCGTAGTGACATGTTGGCTGTATTGTGACAGAAGAACCTTCTTACATGTTTGTGACTATAGAAGTCCTCTAATTTTTGAATTAAGATCTTTCAGTAGGTTTGCTGTCTATAGTTACATTCTAAGTCCCTTAACTGGAAAGCTTCAAAAGGCATTGGGATATTTGCCTCTAATAAGTAAGAGAAGAAATGTTTGGGGTTTTTTTTCCCATTCTCATGGTGAGTTTTGGAACTGGCAAATAAACAGCAGTGCTTTTTGAAGCTCTGTATGATAAGCAAACAAAGGTAAGTTTCCTTTGTGAACAGGAACAAAGAGTTACTTGAAGCAGCTTTCAAGTTGCTAAAACTAATAATCTTGGTGTTTATAGGAGTAGTAATTGCCATCTGGAACAAAAAGGTGGAATGTGGGTTTTTTAATCAAATGTAGAGGGTTTCTTTTTTACTGAAGATATGTACCTTTGATGCAAAATACAGATTTTTAAGGGTAAAACTCAAAAATCCCATCTTTTGCACCCAAAAATTAGCTTGGGAATACGTTTGGATAAACTGGTACAGACAGAGGATATTAGATTAAATTGGGAATCATCTTGAAATTAGATGCTCCTAATGAAACAGGGCATCAAAGATGTTACTCACAAAGTCTTCTGCTTTTTGTGAACCCTTCATTACTCTTTGCGGACTTGATAAACGTTGGGAGTTGATTGGTGTATTTAGTATTTTGCCTTGCCTAAAGCCCTGTTGCGTTTGCTTGTATCTAAAGTTACCATGAGGAAAGAAAGAATTAATATGTAAAACCCAGAGCCAGAAAAACTTGAAAGTTAAAGCTAGTATTTTTTGTGAGGGTTGTCTACAAACTGCCATCTGTGTGGTTACTGATCTCCTCCTGGTGTGGAAGGCTCTACAAGGTAGCTAGAACCTGACCTGTTTGTAAAGATGTATGTTATTTGCAGATACAGATACTCAAGAAACTGCTCCAACAGACTCGCTTCAGGTCAGGCTTCTTTTAAGCTAACACTTGTTTGCAGTCTGTACCTCTGGGTGAAGTGTCTGGCAGGCATCATAATATGTCATAGCACATTCAAGTTACGTGACCCGTACTGCATGCCTTTGTTTATACTGTCGTACTGCAACAAAACCAGACTACTTTTTTTTTTTTTTTTTTCTTCCCCCTCTCTTCTCTAATATAGATTGGGGGGTGCTGCAGTCTTAACGTCTTTTCTGTGCGTGACAACAGATTATCTCGAATTCCCTCTGAAATTTCACAAGCCGCTGAACTTCATGTCCTGGATGTTGCTGGAAACAGGTAAGAGATATTTGTATTGTCACGTTCTTTTGCTGGATTTACTTAATTCTTTCTGACAACAGAAGATACTACATCTAAGAATGAAGTAACAAAAAAACAGTTGTGACTTTTGTGCTAGCGTTACTGCTGAAATTGTCAAAGTAGTCTTCTCCCTTGGCCCAAAGTAGCATAAATTGTGTCTTGTCATGAGTACGTTTTCTGAATTGCTTTGACCCTGAGGAAAAGATAGGATTTAAAAAAAAAAATAAAATCTGAATTTCTTAATTAAAACTGAGAATCTAGGCAATTTGGTAGAGCTTCAGCTGAAACTACCAGCCTTAATGTCAAGTAACACTAATATCAGTTTTTTGTCCTAGAGATACAGTGCAAGTAACAAATAATGCCACTTTGACCTTGTGGCTTCTCACAAATCTTAGTTGATATGCTTCAGACATCAGTATGCCAAAAGGACTGGATTGAAGCATAAAGCAGCAAATTAGTTCAGTTGCCTAGTAGGATGTTAAGTGTGTGTGTGTGGGGGAAATCTATGCAATATAATTGTCTCATAGGCACTGACATATTTCTGTGCTGGCCATTGTGTATACATAAGGCTCCAGAGCAGAAGCAGCTGTCTGCCTTCCAGGGTGTTTTACTGCAGTAGAAAAAGCTCAGCATTGTTTTATCTGTTATTCACAGCTACAGAGAATTAGGGTACAAAGTTAAGCTGCAGATTCTTTTTAAAAGAATGGGGTGGTTGGAGTTGATGACTACTGCAATGCTTTCTATTAGAGGCATTCATCTCAATCTTGTTTATTCCAACTCGGGGATATATACTTTAGAGTCGACTTCATGACTGTTTATTAAATCTCCCGGAGACTGCCCTGACTCTCTTACTTTTCTTTTTTGAACTAGGTTGACGTATCTTCCCCTCTCACTGACTACCTTAAAGCTGAAGGCTTTGTGGTTGTCTGATAACCAGTCCCAACCTTTGCTGACGTTCCAGACTGACACAGACCCTGAAACAGGAGAAAAGATTTTAACATGTGTATTACTTCCTCAAATGCCTTCTGAGCCTGGTTGCCAAGGTAAGTGCCTAGAGTCAGTTTCTCATTATGTATAGAAGTACTTCGTCTTTGTTTACTGTGTTGGCTGTTCCATAAAGGTTTGTAAAGCATCCATAAGCCCTAATGAGCAAAGTAGCAAAGTTCTGGTTGAATTTTAACTTCTACCCTTTTTTTTGTAGTCATACTAGTTTTCAGAAGACTTGAAAAACATGGCTGTGAGTGTTATTGGAAATGCAATGGCACCAGCTACAGTAAATAAAATACAGACCTGAAAGAAGACTTAATCATATCATTGTTCCGAGGCTTGCCAGTGGGCCAAGTAGTGATGTCCATATTTGTATACATTGATTATACATCTTAAATACATATATATGTAGTGAAAATCAGTGGCTTTCCAACTACAGTCTCTTTACCAGAAACATAATTGCATAGCTAGTAATAAGCAGTAGACATTTTACTTTTTAGCAAGCTAATTTTCTTTCAAGCAAAGATGCTGTACGGTAACTTTATTATGTTCTTCAACAAGTGTAGATTGCAGTATAAGTTGCTATTACCTTTTGTGCTGAAACTTGCCTCTGGGTCAGGTGTAACCATAAATGCTTTTTCGCTGTTGGCTGGGTTGCTGCTCCAGCAACTTCTGGATGTTTTTTGCCCTGAAGATTTTATAGCAATGTGTGAACATTTAAGGGGATTCACCTGAGCTAATATTTAAACTTTTGCTGTAATCACTGGAGAGTAATTTATCCCATCCAAGAACAGACTTTTAAAAGAAATCATGAGGGGGGTTCTCCACTAAGTACAAAGGGGGCCTGAGGACTAAAGCTCAGCTGTAGATATCTGTATCATAGGTACCCAGACTAACCTAGATTAATTCCACTCTGAATACTTTGCAGCTCGAGCAAATAGAAACCATTAAAGCACCAGAAGTGTAGAAATGGCTCTGTTTTGTGTCAGCTTCTGGATTTTAAGAATACAAATTGCATTAAGAATTAAAATAAGGAAATTAATTAACCCCTTTAGATTTAGAGAAGATAAAGATAGCTCAACAAGAGTAGCTGAGGCAGGCTGCTTTCTCTAAAGGTCTCAGTACTAGAAATTAGAAAATTTCCTTCTCTCCAAATGAATCTCATGGCTTTAAGGGCAGAAGGCTTGGAATTAAGATTGCTAGACGTGTATGCCTAGCAATACTAAAAGGATGAGGTCAGTAACAGCCATGGCCCTGTGTTACGGAATGCCATTTAGGGAAATGGCTAATGTCAGATGGCAGCTACGGTCTGGAAGAAAAGCACGTATAGTGGCAAGTATATTAAATTGTATAATCAGTACTCTAAAACTGCCACAAACCTGAAACAGTCCAAGTACAGAAATTTCTCATGTATACAGGAGCTATTTATTGTGTGTACTTGATAACAGAAAATTAATGCAAGTTCTGTTGTCTATCAAAAAAATAGAAATAGCCAATTGCAAGTCTTGTTTGAGTGATTGGTTGGATGTTGCAGTTTTTAACGATATAGCATGTTGATGTTTTAGACTTGCTGTGAATCTTTAGTTATGTTTTGCTATTCTGACAGATAACCTACCACGATGTGGTGCACTGGAGAGTTTGGTAAATGAAATGTCAGATGAAACGTGGAACGAGCGGGCAGTGAATAGAGTCAGTGCAATTCGCTTCTTAGAAGATGAGAAAGATGAAGACGATAATGAAATGGTATGTTTTCCAAGCCTCTGGATACCTCCAGACACTGTGACTTTAACATGAAAGTGTGAAAGTATCTGAGCTGTCTTGCTGTAGGTATTTCAGCTGTGACTGCATGCTTTTTGCTTATGTTTGTAGCAGAAACACTTCATGTTGACTGCTGAAACTTTTCATATTGACTTAGAATGCCTTTGATTTTTTTTTTCCTACTTTGAATATAACTTTCACGTTCTGATGTAGGACAATCTTTGTTTTGCTTTGTTTTCCTGTGTCTGCTCAGGATGCTTTATTTCCAGAAACAAGACCTTTCCCTGCATCTGTGAAGCTTTACCACCTGAAAGTATATAGGGTCTAATTTAGGATTCCAGCACTCTGGCATGTGTCTCCATTAAGTTTGCCATTGTTTGTCTCTCTAATTTCTATTTCCAATCTCTTTCTTTCTCTTTCTCTTTACTACTTTTTTTTTTTTCCTCCACCGTTTGCATTGAAACAACCATAGTGTCCATCAACAGCAAGAACATTGATAATTAGTTTCCCACTTAAACAAAGGATGTGGGAACATCTGTCACTGTACTTATAAGACCTCTCCATTAAGTTGGGCTCTGCATGTCTGAAGATCAAAATGCAACACGATCTTTAGCTTTACTAACTTTCATTAACAATTAAAACTCTTTGTAAAGACTAAGACTACTTCAATCAGCTTTTCTCTGATGCTCTAAAAACTTGCTGGTGGTCCTCATTAGAGCTCAGCTTGAGATACTTCAGGGCACTTTCTGGATTGCAGCACACTGGAAACATGGTCTTACTTTAAAAAGTGGCAATAAAAATTCTTGGTTAGTAGGGAAATGAACATTTAGATTTTCAAGTAAGGTGGTTGCTTAATCCAAAGCAGCAGAAACTAAATGTCGCTGACAAGTGTGGTTCGTAGACTGAGTGATAGGGGAGTTCAGAAGGATGCTTCTTAACAAATGTGCCAACCCGAGGCTCGGGTGTTAATGATGGTAACTGCTTTCAGTCATAGTCTTACAGCCTGACTTTTTAGGGGAAAAAGTTGTTCATGATCCTACTGGGAAGAAGGAAGGGCGGATTTCTAAAGCAGTCTTGACCACTGCACCTATTTATGGGTGATCAGTTCTGCTGTAATCTGCACAGTTTACATGTATACCAGTGAAAAATAATTGCATGTATATATGTATTATACTGATACATATTTGTGCAATTATTCTTGGTGTTCTGTTGATCTCTAATCTGGATGGTAACTGGGGTTTTCGTAAATTTTGTTTTCCTTGTAAAGGTTTCAGCACAATGATGTTAGACGTTCTTGTGTCTAAGATGGGAGAGAAAAGCTCCCTCTTCTTCCTTTCAAGATATTTGCTCTCAATTCACAAGAGAACCAAACGGTGTGGTGGGGCTGGAAGGCATACAGAGCTCCACACAAACATGTATTTGACACCGTAAAGAGATCTTGTGGGATTCTTTCAAAACCAGCTGAATGTTTTTTGCTTGAAATGTGATCTTAAATCACTTGGATGGGTTTTTTGGGGAAAAAAATAATTCCCAACTATATTTATGAAAGAATCTTCATTTCATAACTTGTAATTGTCCTTCACTTGAGTGGCTTTCAGATTAGTGGGTCGAGAGGAAAAAATTTGCTCCTAGAGAGTTCTTAAAACCTCTTTCACTGTTTTCGCAAACAAGCAGCTATGAAAATAATGTTCAACATAGAGCGTTGTAGTTAGAAAAGGAAAAGGGGGGGAGGGGAGGAAAAAAAAATCAATACCCAATATTTGGTATGTGAATGCTAAAGCCTTGAAAGTGTATGTTGTTTTGCAAAGAGACGAAGGCAAAACCACTTATTGCACTGTTTATTTTTAGAGAACACTTCTAAGGCGAGCCACTCCACACCCTGGAGAATTAAAGAACATGAAAAAGACAGTGGAGAATTTACGGAATGATATGAATGCTGCTAAAGGACTGGATTCAAACAAAAATGAGGTCAATAATGCCATTGACAGAGTGACCACTTCTGTGTAGAGTTTCATCTCCAGGTTTTACCTCCTGTGTCTTCCCCTGCTGTTGAAATGTTCCTGTTGTCTTCTGGGACCTCACTGAGCCCCTTTTTGTTTTTAACCAGAACCTGATTCATCGTCTCCATACATGTGAAAAGTGCTGCCCACTGGAAGAAAGTGCCTTATTTCATCCAGGCAGCGAACCAAGAATTTCCAAATCAATATTGTAATTTTAATAGTGCTAGGCTTTTTTAAGTACAATACACTACTGTATGCAGAATACAATAATTTTGTCTTAAACACAGGGGAAATAATGCTTTTCTTTTCCAGAGTGCTGGGGTATCTTTTTCCCAGTGACTGGATGTGCTAGTGAGAAATATAGTTTTGTGGAAAATTGACACACTTTTTTATTTTTTTGGCAGCTCAGATGGTGTAAATTTTAAATTTTTGTATAGGACTTTCGTAACAAAATGATGTATTTCATTTTTAAGAGAAAATTTATCTTGAGCGGTACATATTTTAGTATTTGTGGAAGAGAACAATTTAATGGACAGCTGTATTCATTTGTTTGTACCACCCATTGTGCCTTATTGTGTCTTGTATGTCATATTAGGCTTAAATATAACAATTCTTGAGGAAAGTGAGTAGGTTTAAACTTGGTTTCCTGTTTTAGATATGTTTTTCTTTTCGGACAGTAATTTGTTGGGATTTTTACAACAGAGATCTTATGTTTATATCATGGGATTTTAGGTCGTGAAGCACAAATATTAGTTTTGTTGTAAGCAGAATTAAGATTAAAATGACCAAACTGCTATTGTTTATTACATAATGCACTCACACTTTAACTTAGTTGTAATGAAACAACTTGTTTGGGATGCTGTGTTGCATTGCAGTCACTAGAAATTCATGCTTCCATTTTTTTTGGTGTTTTTTTTTTTTTTCAAATGTGCCATCTGTAAAATAACTTGAAAAACAGCACGATAGACTTTCAGAAGCACAGTATGAAACTAGTTTTATGTATTACACAAGAAAGCATGATTCTTTAAAGTGCTTTGGTGGTTTTATATAAATATATAAAACCATAATAAAAAAAAATCTTTAAAAGCTTCAGTAGATTTATTGTATCATTAAAATAGCAATTAAAGTATGTATGAATTAATATTGGAATTTACTATCATTGTTACTGTGTTGCACTTCCAGTGGTCCAATGCTGATTTCAAGGTCTTATTAAATCTGTGGGTTCTGGTTTGTTTATAAAGGTAAGTATTAACCAAGTTGAATTCAGTAAATAACAATTTTGCAAAAGGCTGGAAAAGATTGATTTTGGTGTCTCTGGTTTCTGTATGTGCCGTGAGCTGACAAAGACCGCTGACTTGTTAAGTGCAGGGACTTGAGCAGTCTGAGTTCAGAGCGAAGATTTGACATGTTTAGTGTGAGCTAATGCAATGAACCCAAATTTCAACAAAATTACAAGACCTGACACTTCACGTATGGCTAACCACACCCCTTCTTCTGCTGAACATTTCTTCCAGTAAGTGTTGGTTGTATGAGGGTTTCTGGGAGAAGATAGGAAAGGAGGAGATCAGGGAAGTCATAATAACTTCTGTGTTAAAATTAGTAACTGCAATCTTTGATGATTTTTGTAATTTAACTTTTAAAATTTTGATTTGAAGTTTTTAAAAAAGGCACTGCTTTCTTTTTGATATTGCACAAGTAGATATGGCAAGCCATCTCCAAATATTCAAATCTGTCCTGGCAAAATACATTCATTTTTATGTTTTATTCTCATCCCAAAGATCCTCATTTAAGCTTCGAGGCATGGTCTCTTTGCAGGAGCTGCTGCAGGTTGGTAGGTGTTAGGTTAGTTCAGGGGTAGCGTGATTTCATTCTTCCCAAGGCAGAGCTCTGCCTCTTGTTCTTGGCAAGCCGCTGTTAAAATAAAACCAGAAAGAAAATGAGGTTTTGGTACAATTGACTCCAACCTTGGGTAGAATTTTCTTTTTAAAGTACTTACTGGGATTGGCATAACACAAGTTTAAAAATGTAGGAAACTCTGTACCCAGAGTCCAAGTAAACCTCAGCAAACCTGTTTGAGATGAAAATGAGTTCCTAAAAAAGGCAGACCAAAGCCAAAGGCAGCAAGAGTCTGAGCTCTATGGTGACAGTTTTTCATTTGGAGGCTGTGATTTGGTTGGTTTTTTTTTGTTTGAGTTTTTTTGTTTGGTTGGTTTGGGGTTTTTTTTCTCCCCCCACCCCCAGCATCTGCTCCAGATACAAACAGGAGAGCTCCATCAGCTAGATTAAATGAATGTGTAAAGCGTGGATTTGGGCCTTGCCTAACATGCTACCAGATGAAAATCATTAACGGCCTGTGTGCACCTACTCCCTCCTGCTGAAGTCGGAACACGACGTAAACCTCGTGAAGGCTTTCCGAATAGGTGCTTTGTCACTAGCCAGTTGCTTTTTGTATGCTCCAGCAAGCTTGCAGAGACTGCGCTGCAGCCCAAAAACTATCCAGAACACAGGCAGTACTTGCTGCCTCAGCTTTGACATGAAGTAACTGCTCAGCAATCAATTTATTTTTATTTTTTTTAATAGTGGAATGAATATTTTTTTTGGTTTCTCTGGCTACAGAGAAATGGGTGATCCAGCCTTGTTGCCTTCATTTGAGACAGTTTCATGTTCCTACACCCTAGTATCATCTCCTTGTGGTCATCTCAGCTGGTATGAATTGCTTATTGGAGGTGTTTGCCTCCATTCGTTTGTAAAAGAAAATAAATTGAGCTCGGAATAGAATCCAACAGTTGCTTGACGAGAGGTTAGAGGAGCTGAAGTCCATCATCAGACCATCCTGCTCCCCAATGGAGTGTCGGCGTTCCTTGGCTTTCACTGCCGTCTGTCTTCACTTTGTGAATCTGTGTGACGGAAGTCTGGATTTTCATTATGTTTTTTCAGTGAGTATCTGGGGAGATCTGAAAGAGGAGGTGTATTTTTCAGTCTTCTACACTGACACTGTATAGTGCTGTATCTCGTTAATGCCTTGTGTTTATGCTCTTTGGCTGAGGCGATTTCAGATTCGGCTCTGCTGCAGGTAGTTCAGTAGTACATACAATTTAGCGTAGGGTGTTTTGAGTCTGGCAATAAATGCATTTTTCCAGGCTAGTAAAAACTTGAGGTATGACAACAGCTACTGGTGGTGTGGAATGATAGCAATTGAAGTCTCATTTGTTTTCAGGGCTGAAAAGATGCTTGGATACTCCCTGTGCAAACAGTGACAAGTGGCTACCCTCTCTCTCCCCAAACCCTACATGTCTGGTTCACATCACTTTTTATTACGAAAGAGTGACTTGCATGTCATTCCACCTGACCAAACCTCCAGCAGCCTAGACTCCAGCAGTCCCTCACCTCTTGAATGGTCCTTATGTGTATCATTTTATAAAGTGGTTTACGTCCACTTTTCCTCCCAATGGTGTCAATAAAGTTCCAGGCACTTTTAACTGTATTTTATAGCCGGAAAAAGCTGGTGATGTTTGTTATGCTGAAGCAGCGTGTGTCCTTGAAAGCGGGAACTTTCCCTTCCCAGTCTCTGTTTGTTTTTTTTCTCTTGCTGATGCTTTGAGGAGCCTGATTAGCAAATATAATTTTGTAAGCATAACTTTTGGGTTTTTTTCCCTCTATAAACTTCTACTTTTTCAATTGCTTAGTAAGTCTTTTGGGAGGTGGGTTTAATTCAAGGAAAGAAACACTACAAAACTTGCATGCTGTTTTATTAGCTATAAACAGGTAACCAGGGAAAACCAATTGACCGTAGTGGTGGAGTGGATTTAATATTAACCTGTCAGTTACTGCATGCGAGTTCTCTTTATTGAAAGTCACAATTCCATAGTCTTACAAGAATGGGAGAAAAAAAAAAGAAAAAAGCACTCTTGCTACCATTGTTAGTGTAGCAACAGATTTTTCCATCCCCTGTGTGTTGCTCCAGGCTTTTTCCACAGCTTCCATATAAATTATGTCAAGACTATTTTTCTGGCTTCCATGCCATATTTTTGATAATCAGAGTATTGTGGGAAAGGGCGTACTGGAAGCTTGCATACCGCTGTCCTTTCCAGTAAATGACTTGTTTGTGTCCAGGACGCGCTGATCGGCCTGCTTCTTGTCTAATATTAGTACTTTACGAGTGCTGGGTGAACCGTTTTTAGCTGATTAGCTGCTTAACAGGTTTCACTACTTGCTGCTCATGAATTCAGCTTTTGAGAGGAGACAGTAACACCAGGAATTTTAATTTTTTTTAAAGTATATTCTTTAGTATATCAGTTGATCCTATCCTGGTTCACTGTAAATGTCTGCCTCCCACTGGGACTATTTATCAGAAATGTCTAGACCTTTTGTTAATGGAGAATTCATTGCCGTTCTTTGCCTTGACTCTGGAAAATAAAATTACTTTAGTTTTTCAATTGACTTGATAAGAGTGTTCCCCATCTTCCATTTCTGTCAAACACGCAAAATCTGGTTTTGTGCGTAGGTTGCTATCGCAGAAGATGACAAAAGCTGTCTGGTCTTGGCTACCAATAAATGTTTTGGGTGTTCCCTTCCTCCTGAACCAATTGTGACATTTTCAGAGGGACAGTGCCTTCCTCTTTCATTCTGAGGTCAGGAATATAAACAGTATTCAGCCAGCTTCATGAAAAACGTGAGATTTTTCAAAGTGGAAAAGCAGATACATATTTTGAGGACAGCTTTGTGAGCTGCTTTGCAGAAGCACTCTTATCTCCTCTTCTGATGAATGTTGGAGACACTATGCGTTTTATGGTCTCGTGTATGGTTCTTGTGGCAACAGAATGGCCAGTCACGGGTTCTGCCAGAGCAGAGGGCTTTGAGGAGCTCGATGCGTGTGGGTGGACTATGCCTTGTACTAACTTCAGTTGCAAGGGTTAATGGCAGTCTGGTGTTGAATTTGTAACTTTTTCAGGGTGTGCCTCTTAACACTGATGTTGTTAGTCCATTAACACCCAGATCTTAAGCAGCAGCTTATCTTTATACAGGAGAAGTCCTCTTCTGAAAAGTACAGCATCGGTATTGTCTGTGGGAAGAACTCTGTGGCTCCTCAGTGATGTTTTGGAGAAGGGATTTAGCAGCTCTCCCTTGGTGTTAATACCGGGAAGTTGACACCTAATGCCCAATAACCTTTGATGCTGTTTCACTTTGAGCTCATCTGTTGCTGGAGAATGTTGTCTTGACTGAGGTCTCTGGATGTGCAGCTGGAGGCATGGTACCAGCCATACCCAAAATGTTAGCAAAGCTCACTGCAGTAGACAAGTACTGACTGTGGTAACTTTCCTCAAAATCCATGGATGCAGACATAGCTTGCAAGTACCACCAAAGCATCAGCAGCTTCAATTTCGGTTTGTAAGCATCCCTAGAATAATGCAGAGACAGGACTTCACTCTTCAAAGTTTGGTGTTGGACTAAAACTGTCTTCTTTTGGTCCTGGAGGAAACTTGAGCAAATTATGAGGCTATGCCACCGATGTACGCACTTTGATTCTCTGATCTCTTCTTGTAACTTGCCAGTTTTACCCAAACCCCAAATAAATGGGCTGCAGTAAACCATTTGGAGGTAGCTGATAGGAGATATGATTGTCCTGTGTTTCTAGAAAATTAAACAAGGTGATAAACATGATTGAATTTCTCTATAGTTCGTTGATGACTTCATGGACTTCCACTAAGCAACTTAAAACCAAACGAAAATCTAAACTAAATAACAGAGTGATTATTGCTGATTCCGCCCCCCCCCTTCAAAAGGGGAGAAAACTGCAAGTCTGAAGAGCGTTTGCTTAGCAGATGTTTTTAGGATAACCTACAGCAATTTTTCTTTTTTCTTTTCTTTTTTTTTTTTTTTTTAGATGGTGTCTTCGGGAAATACAAAAAATCTTACCTGGCTAGTTAATACCTGAACATCTAAGTTTAAAATTGTGATGTATTTACTGCTAGCAAAGTTTCCTTGTGGAAGGGTTGCTTCAGTATTCTGTTCAGGCAGCTTTTATGCTGCCTCTTCTACAGTGAAAGCATATTCAAGGATGCCTTTGTTTTCAGGAGCATTTTGTTTAGCTTTCATTCTTATTTCATGCGAATCACACAAAGCTCTTTTAGACACAGCCTTTTGTACTTTAAAAACGGAAGGAGTCTGAAATAGTTTTCAATTAGTAGAATACTTTGTTATGTATAGTTGCACTTAAAAGAATGTTTATATTCTAGGGCATATATCTTTAAAGACATTTTCTTTCCCATATTTACTAATCAAGCTATTTAAGCAAATCTTTTATTAAGTAGAAAAATAGTTGAGAAAGTGTGTTTGGGGTTTTGAGTTGAATTATAGTAGCAGGTGTATTACCATTGAAATAGTCTAGGTAATTGAAACCACTGGCTTCTACTTGTTGATGGTGACCAGTTTGTTGCTCTAAGTAGGGTGTTTCGTTGTCACTGTATGGTTTCAGTATGATACTTCAGAAATGTGGGTGGTTTTCATGTCTTGGCTTTTAATGTTAGGGTGTTTTGGATTCTTTTTCATTTGCCAGAGTGATGTAGGGTGATAAATAGCATTTGCACACCTTTGTTGCCTGGAGGAAATTCATTCTCTGGCGGATTTATTAGCGAGATCTTATCGGAATAGACACCTTGTACTGTATGAGAACAATTTGTCCTCTTAACATACAGAGGTATGATACACAGGAGTATTTATGTTCTGAAGAGACTGCTTCTGAAAACGTGAAGAACATGTTGAAAGGATGTAAAAAGGGAGCCCACCTAGCTTGCTTGTGAAATATTGAAGGAAAGGGATCTGTTACCAATCAGTTAGGATCATTAGTAATGAAGGGAAATGAAAAATATATTTCCATGGAACATAACAACTGCTGAGGCCAATAAATAGTTTTCCCCCCTCCCCCCGCCCCAGTATTTCTTCTGAATATACAAAACTTCAGTGTTACACAGTCCAAAATATCCAGGAAGTGTGAAGTCCTAAATACTGAATTCCCCATCTCCTTTTGTTTTATTCCAAATATTTTAGAGAGAGTGTAAAACTATGTGCCTCACTCTGTATTTGCTACTAATGACTTAAAACATTGACCATTTTAATCTTTTTGGGTCTCAACTTCCTCATAAAACACAAGAAGAAACTTTGTACCTTACCTGGGTAGTAAAAAGACCAACTATCACCTGTAAAATTCTGTAAGGAGAACTGATATTCCTCCCTTAATATTAGGATATTTGCCAGTAGCATCTTTTGTCTCAAAGCATGGCCCTATAGTATTGAATCTAATGAGAATGAACTAATAAATTAGTGGAGGGTTTTTTTAAGATTTTTTGGAGTACAAATCTACTATCTGTTAGCTGAACTGTAGCAATTTACCCCTTGAGGGGTGGTAGAAGCTTTATCCCCATCTAATACCCGTTAATACATCGGACTAATGAGTTGGGTGGGGGGTTCTGGGGAAAAAAAAATCCAGTACAGAGACCGAGTGGTCGCTTTGCACTAAAGCACAGCAAACGGGAGCTGTACCTTTGCTATCCCTTCCTTATAGCAAACTCTGCATGCGACTGGTGTCAGTAAGAACCCGCGGCATTAGCACTGCGGCTACTCTTGGCTTCATCCGAAAGGATGTGAAGAGCCTGGCACAGTAACGCCCTGGCGGTCTGTGGGCCCAGCAACAGCATCCCTGACAGTCTGTGTTCCACGCCTTATATCGCTACTCAGCTCTGGATTAAGTGCAATATCTTATTTCCACTCCCTAACCCTTTTCCTTCACCAAAAAGGATCAAGTTGTAAAAAATAAGGATTGATTTGTTTCCAAAGTAGTGTTAGCCTACGCTGACCGCAGCAGCGTTCATTGGCTTTGTTTCTCCATTTTATTTCATGAAAGCATAATCCATGGGGTGTTTTGCTTAAAACAGGTATGTGCAAATGTAGGCTAAAAGGCACTTCTGGTTGTTTCATTCAATCTTTTGCCGTTGATACAACCAAACTGTGAAACTGCTTTCGTAAAGATAATACCATCCATGGTGTTGTATAGACCTAGTGAAAACGCGAGCAGCTCTTACCCAGAATTGTCATTTTGTTTCTATTTTACTTTAAAGTTCTGCAGATTGAGAATAAATTGAAGACTAAAATCTCTTGGGTTACAGAAGACGTGAGGTGTGAAACAGATCCTGGTTTTCCCTTACAGCTGTACGTCAGCGTGAGGAAAAGCATCCTGCGGCAGGAGAAGACAGGCAGGGAGCGGGAGTGCCCTGCAGCCCTGCCTTCCCAGCTCGGCTGCGAGGGGCACAGGGATGTACCATCTACCGGTGGACATCAGCACTCTCCCCGTACATGCGAGAGGCTACCACGGTAGTTGAATGTATGCCTAGGATGGTGAAATAGTGATTGTCAGCCTAAGCTAATTAGAAATCTAGCCAGTTGTACTATATTAGTTTTTCAGCTTCTGTTTACTTTGAGAGAATAGCCTTTTACGGGTCTTACAGAATTTGGCAGGCTGGGTTTGAGAGGCTGTTGTTTAGGATCAGGGAATAGGGTCAAACAAGGATGAGACGTTCCCTCGGAAGAAGTTAAATGCTTCACTGTACCTGTGTTTATTTTTAGAGTGAAATTGCTTTATGACTTCCTAATGAGCTTAAAAGTTGACAAGGATTTAAACTGTCTCTGGAAATACCCTGACCGTGTTGAGGTGTCACGTTAGCTATTCTGAAGTAAAACAGACCAAAACAATAGCAGACAATTTCAGCTAGTATGCTATTTCCTCGTCTGATTAGAATTTCTATCCACCTAGTTAATATTTGTAGGAAACAAAGCTTCTATTTAAGGATACCCTATGTTTTCTTACTCAAGGCAAGTGTAAAGAAATGCCAGGAGATATCCTACTGTGTGTTTTGAGTTGTCAGGGGGAATGGGAGCCACTATCGTGTCGTGACTGTTTGTGCTGCTTTTGCATTGAATTCACTGACGAACTAAATCGGCGATCACCTTGAGTGTGCTGAGTGATGTAATTTAGAATAACTAGAAATCCTGGCTCTTTATCAGTGAACGGTGGTATTCTTGAGTGTTAGTGCACTTCAAAATTTGATTTAACAGCAAATTTCTTATAAAGGCCAATCACACCTTCTGTGTACAATGCAAATAATCCTTTGTGTGGACTATGATGTTTTCAAGATTCACAGAAGGGTCTGTAATTTTTTCCAACGAGACTCTGAGATATTGTCCTTGCCCATTTCCTAGTCTTCAGCCATCCTAAAACCAAAAGCAAATGAAGAATCTTAAAGGGAGCTCCTTCGGCAACTGAAGATGAATCAGTATGTCCAGCATGGACAACCCTGTCCTATCTCCTTTTCTTTCTCAACATTAGATCTAATAGAGGTTGTGACATCTGGGGTGCTGATAACAGCAAGAAATCTGTGTGTGTGTTTGAACATCACCATTTTGCGTTAAAAAGGGAAAAACAGAAGCTTAAAGAATTGTTAAATCTGAATCAAATATCTGTTTAAACAACACGAAAGTCACTGTGCTGCTGATTGCCCCACTGTAAGCTTGGTGATAAATTTTTCCGTTAGTTTGTGTTCTGCATCTCTTTGCCTTGTTGGAGCATGTGCCTTTATGTATCTATTGATATGGTGTCAGGCTGCTTTCTGCTGTTCAATTTTTATCACTTTAGTGAAATTTAAAGGCAAGTTTAAACTAAAGCTGAAAAGGAAAGTAAAGATGACTGTGAAAAATAACTTCAGTGAAATTAAGGTATATAGGCAACCTTGACACAAGTTGTATATGAAGAAGAGAAATGGTTTTTTTGCATGTAAATAAGTTATTGGCGTTTTGGGAAAAGTGGACTATAATTACTTTGGAAGTCAACAAACCTGAAAATACCAATTTAGTACTGTACCTTCTATTGGGACCGTTCAATAAATGGAACATTTTATTTAATGAATAGTGAAAATGGGGGAGATGACTTGACAGGTTTTGTAACTCAGGACATCAGATGAAATGGTCACTAAAGGTCTAAGTGCTCTTGTTTGTTTTTTTTAATAGTACAGAGTATAACATTATTGAAGACTGTTGTTGATCATTTAATTCTTCTTTGCAATGCTGAAGGTGGGCTAATTTCCATGCTCGTGTAAGTCCCTGAAGGCTTCCAGTATTTTCAGCAGCCTTTGCCTGCTGTTTGTATCACCAGTGTTGCCCATTAACTGGCAAAGTGTCTCTCTGGGACTAAAGGTACCTCTCAAGGTAAAACAGGGAAACTCAGTATTTATGAGATACTAAAATACCTCGCAGAACTTGCCAGACAATTTCTGCATGTACATACTTCTATCACTTTCTTAAAATCTATTATTGCCTTTTTTTTTTTTTTTTTTTTTTTTTTTTTTGTCTTGTCATCTTCCTCTCAGGACTCTATTAAGTGGCTTCCCAAGTCTCCTAAACTGTACAGTGGCCATAACTGGAGCTCCCAGGGCTCTCGCTGGGCCTCGTTGAAAGGAAAAGAAAGTTTTCATGGTGGTAACCTGTACAAATTCAGCTCTGCTAATGGAAAATGGAGGGAAGGAAGGATCAGTCCTGAGCAAGAAGCGGAGGAACTGGAGGATCCTGATGAGGATGTAGGTAGTTTCCTTGAAGTCAGGAGGGACAATGTTGTGTGTCTGTCAAGAAACTACAACCTGCTCACAGTGCTCTGCGGCGTTAGCGGGAGGCTGCGCTGCCTGTGCTTCCACATCCTTGCTTGTGCAGAGGGTTCAGAATCATGTTCCATGTTTTATTCCTTTATTTTGCTTGCAATTAAACAATCCATCCAACCCCCAAGAGTACAGTGCAACTTGCAGTTCAAGACGAGTAACCTGAGCAGTGATTAGATACATGTGTTTTTTATTTTACTCCTGCTTACGGCCCCAGTTACCAACATCCCTCCGTCTCTTTCAGGTAAGCAGGTTGGTAGCAGCACTTGAAGCTCAGTGTCTCCCAAGGACTGGCTAGTAGAAAAGTGAGGTTGCAGTGCTACTCCACTCCATGTTTAGTGTTTTGGGTAGTGTTCTTCCAGGGCGCTGATATCTGGGAAACCCTGGATGCTGCAGTTTCTTTAACCTGTGCCCACCAGGTGTCTGTCATCTGGGCAGCAGCTTGGCTGTCTTCTTGGTCATAGCCTGGGAAGAGGAGGTTGTGATTGCACTCTCACAGCCTTTCCCTTCCAGGGCGTTGCTCACCAGTCTTTCCTCCAGATGTTTGCTGGGAGTTGCGGGAGGAACTGGGGCTCCTGCTCCTCTGCCAGGACCTCTGCTCCCTTCCTAGCTCCCAACTGCTGCTGCTTCACTCCCTCCTTTGGCCTCTGCTCCCGTCTCTTGCTCCTGGCCTTTCTCCCCAGCGCCCGCGGCACTGCAGCATTGCTGATGGGTCCAGGGTAGTCAGCTCGGCGCCAGTAAGGAGGAATCTCCCACAAGAGAGAAAAAGATAATGACATTTTTATGTGAGTTAAAGCTAAACAAATTCCCTTTTAATTTTAAGTGAAAATAGGAAGCAGTTGTGCCTTGCCTGCTCTCCCCGGGGTTGGTGATGCTACTTTCCATCCCAACTGAAAACAGACTGTGGGAAAGCTCCAATGTAGATTGAAAAATGAAGTGTCCAGTGGGGTTTCTGCACAGCTGTTCATGGTAATGCCACTGCCTTTTATTTCTGGTATTAAACTTGCAAGACATTTATGGCGTGTATTTTCAAAGCTGTTGACCTTTGTTTGCTGCATCATTTTACTGCCAGCAGAAGATACAAGGACTGTGGTAACATGAAGATCTGATTCAACCTTACCCAGCAGATTAGGGAGGAAAAATCAGCTAAATTTAAATAAAGCATCCATAAAATGTGAACAGAATTCAGAGGTCTTGGCTGAATTTCATTTAACCACCTTGTTAAGCAAAACTGATAACTGGAAAATTTCACTGTGTTTTGCAGTCAAACTTGTCTGAATCTTTAATTGTTTGGTGGATGGGTTTTAATTGTGTATTTCTCTTTTCAAGCCCTTGGTAGTTTAGCTAAGCATGGGATGACGTTGTCCGTTCATTGCTACATCTCAGGGTAGCTACAGCCTAGAACCAGGCATCAAGGCATTCTTTGGGATGCCTCACCTCTGAGGCTCCGCTTCCAGTGGACCCCTAAATCACTGGATTGTTACTAAGTTTGCAGGTCCCCACTTGCTGCTGTTTGCAGCTAGACAATGTCAAACGAATTACGTTTTTCTTGAAGACATTTGAACAAAATCTTCTCTTAGAGGCACAGGTGCAAGGCAGAGGCTTGCCTTCCTTCTCACACCTGTGCTCCCAAATATAGAAAGTGAACAGGAGGCTGCCCAAAATAGTCTGGTTCCCATGCTCCATCCCTTTCATAGAGCATCACGGGATTTAGTTGGGTATATGTGGGTTATATGTGCTTGGGTGTGCCAAGGGACCTAGAGAAAGGCTGTATGAATCCCTGTCGTCTCCCTGTTCCCGTAATTTCCACCCCCATGTTGAAGGAAAACCAGCCCAGAGAAATAATGGTAAAAGAAAGATACTTCTGTACATTTGCTTTAAAGTTGCAGTTTTTTCTTCAGTGAAACAAATCCTAACGTACAGCAATGTGACAGAGAGGAACAAATCCAATTTACCTTTGGGTATCAGATAGGTATTCTCCTTGCTGTCGCCGTGTTTACCTTTTTTATCTTTAACCCCCAGGAGCCTATTTCCAAGTTTTCTGGCAGCCTTTTTGATACCGACAATAGCACAAGAGATCAAAGAAATACAAGAACAGCTCTTCAAGAAAAGCATAAGTCAGCAATGAAAGGGAATACTCTTCCAGGGACTGACACTAAGGTGCAGCCACCCGTCTCGGCAGCGGGCAGCTTCCCCGGCGAGAGTGGCCGGTTCCCGGAGGAATCGAGAGCAGCGGATGCACCGCAGCCCCCGCTGAAGGTATTGAACTGCTGCGTGGGCTGGGCTCACTCATGGCGGGGGTCCATGTCTCCGTGGGGAAGTCTGCTTCTTGTGTGAGGCAGTTTATAAAAGATACAAAGAAGGGGGAACATTGCGTGGTAGATGTTACGAGACTTACCGTTCACAGAATGTAAGCTGAGGTTTGTCCTTGGTCCCACTAGCTTATAGGAAAGCCGAGTTTCACATTAAAAAAAAAAAAAACAAACCCCAAACCTGCTTTCTTTGTAGCCGTTCAATACTGTCTCATTTTGTGTATCCACCTTTGGTCTATTGTAAGGTCAAGCCAAGGGTGTGTGCAGATGGGCACTCAGCGAAGTCTTCACTTAGTCCCTGGTTTAGGAGCTGTGGCATGGCCTTACCCTCATGACATAAGAAAGCCTTTGTCCTGTGAAAAGGGATGGGCATGTTCAGATGAAAATTTCTCAGAGAGAGCTGCAAGATTTGGGCTGAGGTTTATGGAGAAAGCTATACTCTGAACTCAATGGATATATCCTGTCTTGGCACGCTTTGGAGCACATGAGGAGGAAACATGCCTTCGGGGCTGGCTCCCAGGGGTGGCCCAGTACAGATCCCACCTCTGCTGACCGCCCGTGGGGCGGGAGGGAGGGGGTTTTGGGGGAAACAGCCATGGCTCGTCAGCTGTGCTCTGGCAATAGCAGAGATGCAGAGTTGCGCTGTATCCCTGGGGTGACGGGATGCAGTGCCAGGAAAGGCAGCTCGCCCGCTATGGGACCTGTCACCAAAGCACTGCTGGCAAGCATGGGCTTGTGAAGTCTCCAGCGTGCGGATAATGCTAAGTCTAAGCTGCATTTGGCAGGGTGGTGTTCATTTGACTGATAGGGTATTTTCATGCCTTTTTCGGAATTAGAAATTTCAGATTAGGATGCTATACGTGCAAGAGTAACTGCATACATTTCTTAAATTTTGTAACACAGCTGTGTTGAAATATTAATTATAAAATATAACAAGTTATTCAAGCCTGAATTGTCTTAGAGATATGAAGCAAATCAATGAAAATAAGAGCATTTTGCTAATGTGATAAGGTGAAATGCAATTTGCAGTCAGATTCAACTATACTATGGCAAGGTGTTCCTTAAATTTAATGTGATTGTTGTTTTAGCAATTAGCAAAGTATTATTTACTTCCAAGCGTATTATATACTAAAGAAAAAAACCCCAACAACTAGGGGGAATAATTAATAAATGTAAACTGTCTTGGGCGCTCGAAACTAATTTTATTTGGCCTTTGTGAATTATGTAAATTCAAAAAATTATCTAAGATACTGAGCAGTTGTACTAAATTTTTGCCCATAGCAGCAGGAGGAAATAGGTTACAATTTATGCTGCTTTTTTAAAAGCTTCCTCATACTTTTACTTTTAAGTCAATGGCTAGAATACTGTCAAATCTTTTGATGTAGTAACACATACACACAGAAAGCCTGTTTAAAGAAAAGAAAATTACTGTAGTAGTACTAAAATTCAGTCATCTGTTCTCAAAAGAGTTGAGAGTAAGCAAATCAGACTGTAGATGAGCTTCCAAAGCAAAGGTTTTTCATAAACTTACCAAAAAATAGTTACTTTTCACTCCTCCTGTGTACTGGCGTTGTTGCCATCATGAACGCTCAGTAACTCGGTGGGTACTATGAAACAACTGGTTTGGTCAGCAGCCTTATAAACAGCCTTATATGGTTTTGGCATGACTAAAACCTAGAGAAATAATGCATTCTTGGTGTTATCAAAGGGTAAAGACAGTCTTGCACGTGCCAGTGTTGAAACATAGCACCATTTTAATCTGGGCTGAGCTCTATAGGGGCAAATCTACTGCTGTTCAGAGTGAAAGGTAGATTTTGATTGCTCATGTAATTAATAGGCAATGTTTTTTATTAATCAGGCCACTTATCCCTTATAATTCTTTTCCAGATAACCATTACTGTGTGCAGTCAAATGGGGAGTCTTGGTATTAGCATTGCTGGTGGAAAGGGCTCATCTCCATGTAAAGACAATGATGAGGTGCATTTCATTACTCAAAATTTATCTAGTAATCATTAGAAAGAGGCTAATGAGCAGATCTTTGAAGCTATTGTGATTTGTTGTTTTCTTTCTGAGGTTGTCCTCAATGTTACATCACTGTCTTTGTAATAAAGCTAACAAGGGGAAACACGGGTAACTTATTTCCCAAAGTAGAAGCCGGCACTAGATTTTGATGGGGAAGCTCCTGGAGGGATGACTTTGGACAGAAAACCCGATGTAAACCAGTGATTTTCCAAAGGCTGTCTGATGGCCGAAATGCTGTTTGTTAATTTCCACTTTCTACCTCAATTTGGGGTCACTCCTTTGGCAATCCACATGCCTCTCCCATCCCCTTTGCTCCTTCCCAGGAGCTAACTGGATTTGAGAGAAGTATTTCTCATATCTTCTCACTTAATTATCATTTAAAGAAATCTTTGTTTCCCAGTCTTTCCCCCATGACACCGTGTAAACAATTAATGGCTTTTGTTCATTGTTGTACGTGTCAGCCGTGGAGGCTTTTTTTTCTTGCTAATGTGCTAAGACACTTAGTTTTTATTTTAACAGAGGCAGCAGAACAACAAGTCTTGAAAATTAATTACTTCCTGTTTGCTTTTTACATCTAAGAACAATGAAAGAAACCGTGTCAGGTCTGAAACCTGTCTTTTGTGTTACCAGGGGATCGTGATTGCACGGCTGCCGAAAGATGGCCCAGCAGACTTGGCTGGGCTGCAAGGAGGAGACAGAGCGGCAGAGGTAGATGGGTTGTTTGTCACTGTAGAGCGTGTTCTCTTGTTATTATCTTTAAATCAAATCACTCAGCATTGGGGAATTTGAGATCTAGATCTAGGCTTGCCTTAGCTTTTTAAATACCTTCCAAACGACATGATAAAGAAATTGAATTGTTGTAGTCTTTCTTATTACATTCTGGTTTTCAGATCTTTGTGTTCAAAATGCTTAACAAAATATTACTCACTTAAATGGCCGATTCGTAAAGGAAAATAATGGTCTTAGTAAGCAGTTATGTGAGCACAAATGCAGTTGCCAAGAAGCTTTCTTGTGACATTGCATTAGATTTGCCAGGTGAGTTCATTGCAGTTGTTACAAAGAAATGTAAACTAGATGAGCTTGTTTCTGCGAGGTAATTTTTGGCTGGGAGAGAGCCGCTCGCAGTAACTCCCCTGATGGAGGCTCACAGCGCCAAGGGATTAACGTGGCTCTCGGGCTGCTCCACCTCAAGCCTCATCTTTCCTAGCAGAAGCCACTCTCGAGCTTCAGAGGTTCCCAAGAGCAGTGGTGATCATGTACAGTGTTGTGATATATATTTTTTGACCTACTGTTTGATTACCACCTGCTGAGAAAGGCAGAGCGGGAGGGGAGCCTCTACAAAATTACTTTGAGGTGAAACTGGTCCATAATTTTTTCAGCTCTTGTTCTCTTAAACTGTTATTTATACTTGCTTAAATTAATAGTTTTTACTCCAGCATGCTCCTTGTTGATTTAAGGTAGGATAAAGCGAGCAATATTGTATGTCTATTAAGTTGCCAGGAATAAGGATACAACCTGTATCAGCCACAGACAAATTAATGATAAATTAATCTACTGATTTTGTAAAGCTATGCTATAGACCTACTAATAGAGGATTGTGTTCCGCGATCCACACATGGAAGTTATTTTAACATTTTTAAAAGGTTAATTAAAGATAAAATTCTTTATCATTTTACCTTTTTTCTTTTATGAAAGGGTTATCCTTATCTATTTTTTGTATTTTAACAGACGTGAGAGAATTTAAATAATTCTTTATATATTTCACATCATCACACATATTCACATCACATCAAGGAAAAAAAAAAAAATCAGGATTTTTAGTTGCTGTACCTTTAACTTCTGGTAAAGTCAGTATCTTAAAAATCAGCTACTTTGCTCAGGTTCCTCCATGAGGCTATAATTAATTTTTATTTTGGGGGCTATTGGAAATGTACTAGCTACTAATATCTGTTCATTTAATGAATAGTGAAACAAGTTAAAAATAAAAGAAATTTCTGTTCTGTCCTGCTGCTGTTATCCTACAAATAGTTATGATTTCTCTGTCTCCCACAAGATGGCAGAATCATTCATCTAATCTTTCTCTAAAGAGAATGTACAAAAATCTCTGCTTTTTGTGTGTGTGGGAGATGAGAAGGAATTAATGCATTCAGGTGTGCTATAGGACTCCTAATGTTTTGGCCACAGGACTAATCTGTGTACAAATAACCAAGATTTTTCTCTTGGTACTATGTGTGACAACTTCTTAGTCTTGAACTGACCATTTCACCAGTTCAAATATACAGTGTGTTCATCACAAATGGGTAATGGCAAGAATTGCCATTTTACTTGCTTTCGTTGTCCAGCCACATATAAGGATAGGGCCAGGCATTTGTATACTAACCTGAGAGGGAGGGAATTGCTGCTCTTAAACAGTGTTCAGAATAAAAATACGCATTTCTGCTGCTTTGTTTTTAAAGGCATCCCTCGTTTCAGAACCTGATGCCCTTGACGCTGGTCCTACTGAAGCTTCATCCAAGGGCAGCCCCTTCCCGACAGTAAACCATGTCATAACAGTAAGTGAGATGGTCCCCCGTGAGTAACAAACCGTGCTTAACTAAGTACTTGGTGTTGTCTGTTGTTAACGCTAGTAAGGATGGTAAAGACTGGCACAAAACTTGTGAGTAGCTGTGTAAAAGGAGAACACGTACCAAAGGTTAGTGATCCCACCAGGTGTTTACTTGGCTGTCGCTGCAGCCAGGACGTGGCTTCTGGAAGAGCTCAGCTCCTGAATGAGCACCAGCGTAGCAGAGCAGAGCTTTTGAAGCACTCTGTGGGGACTTTAAGGGTGGCGTCCATTCCCTCCAGCTTGTTTACTCTGTTGTCTGGACTCCCTCTCGAGCTAATGGAAGGAGCAGCATCTCCAGGGTGCCTCTTTTAGGAGGGAGAGATTGAGCTGCTACCTGGAGGTGACCATTTTTATCTTTTGACTGAAGGGGGAACTTGTGTGACAGGCTAAGACTGCATGCCTGTATTTTAGGTGACTGATGTCAGACGAGATTAAGCCTATCACACAAGGAAATGGCTGAGCCCACAGGGTGGCTTTTAGAAATCTGATCCACTTTTGTGAACTTCTGTAAAAAAAATTCAGCTCTCTGAAGACTTACCCCAATCGTGGTCATCTGCCTGCACACCTGAAATTATGGCTTTACTAGGAAGATACAATAAGATCAAGGTATCTGACTGATTAAGGTCAAAAAGGGGTTGAGCATAAGCTGCAGCTTTGTCTATGAGATGGACTAATAAAGGTTTTCTCTTTTATTCAGTTACTTAAAGAAACTTATTTTAAGGCCTCTGGTCTCCAACATTATCTTGTGAAACATTTAGACCAGTTTCATTTTCCAGTTGAAAACACCTCTGTAATTTTTTTTTTTTTTAATGTCCAACTCTACTTGGTATCTCTTTCTTAGGGCCTTAACCCGCATTGCAGGAAGCACAAGGCTTCCTGTTGGAGGAACCACTGTTGAAAGAGTTGATTCACACATTGCTAGTGGCCTGGATCTGTTGCAGTAGTATCTGACTTTTAGTGTTTTTAGCCGAAAAGAGTAAATGACCATTTTTTTTATGTTGTATGCCTCTTGGAAAAGAATGCTTCCCTCTGAAGTTCTTCATCTGCAAGGAGAGGAGGAGGCAGAGTAGTCCAAGCTACTTGCCTTAGAGCATGGTGCACAGGGGGAGTCAGGTGGCTGAAGATGTTCCAAGTGTCAAAAGTAGCTAATGTGCAAGTTCTTTTGTGGAGAAACATTTGTATTTCTGTTGCAGGTTTTGGGGGTTTTTTTTTTGTTCATTTTTTTTTTTTTTTTAGTCAAAATCTTTGTGCTGTAGCAAATTGTGTATGTTATTTAACCTAGAGCAGCATTTGTCAGTCTTGGGAATTATGGGCTTTTGAGGAGTAGCCTACTGACTTGGGAACTGGTCAGTATCTCATCTGCTCTCACGCTGGGATTACTCTGGTGAAGTTCCTCTTTATTCCTCAGTAACTGTCTAATCTGAAAAAATGTTTACAGCCTGGCTTCTTATGGAGGATATGCTTTGCATGTTCAGATAAGCAGATGTCAGTAGGACCTTAATGCAGAATCTTCTTTGCTAGGAATCTAGGAAGGTTTGTTTCCTTCGTATTTCTTGACTAGGCTTCAAGAGGAGATGGGTGCACCTACATCAAGGGAGGGAAGGAGAGAAGCATGGTATCAAAGAAGCCAAAGGCTCCTATTCTTCCTGCGAAAGCTGAATTATGTACTGGATGGTGCCTATCTTCCTTCTCCCTCTCTTCCATGTCATCACTGCTTCCTGCCCTCCAGCAGAGACTCTGTCTTCATCTCTTTACTTTTATTGAATTTTAATAAACATCCTCTTTACATATGCTATCTGTGATAACATTTGTCTCTTCCTTGCTAGCCATAGCCCTCTAGCCATCTCTTGCCATCACACATCCCATCTCCGAGCCTGGTGCTCTGGCATTACAAAGGGTGATGCTGCTGCCAGATTCAGGTTTCCTCTCTGTTCTCCATGTGCCTGGTTGCTCTAACTTCTTCTGAAAGGTTCATTTGAATTGTCAACTCATCCAGCCAAACTCAATTTCAATCCCTTTGTGCCAGCTTTAAGATTTCATGACGGTGTGATGAAATTGGACAAACAAAAGTTCTTTCACTCTGAGTCATTGTTTTACAAAGGAAAAATGAGAATTGCCTTGGTTTTAATTATGTTCAAGTATTTTATTGAAATGTAGAGGCCCCAGAACTTTAATTACAATTAGATACTTTTTTACGTACCATATTTTATAGACTTGTCTCAGTTATGCTAATCACACCTCAAAAATATGAAATCTGTTTATTTTACTTTGTTTAATACATATATATCAAAATAAAAATATTTTAATTAAACCAAGTCTTTGGATTTTAAAATTTTAAAATAAGAGTATCTATGTAAAGATGTGCATCAAAATATAACAGCAACTGATATGGCTGTCTACATGCAGACTGTGTGTAAAATACCGCATGTCTAACTACAGGGGGGGGAAAAATCAGGGGTACAAACATTGCCAGTAGTGCCCCATGCTGACTTTAACAGAAGGAACTTTATCTTGGGTTCTGGAGTCTTTATTTCCAGTTCACTATTTTTCTGTCTTCTGCCCTCTGCTCCCTATTTCCTACTCATCCTCTCAAACATAGAACCAACTCTGCACAATCTTTCTCCATCAAAAATATTTTCATTTAAGCTCTGACTGCAATTCCCAATGGATTTTGTCTGACTGAATGGAGAGTGTTGACAGGTTTCAGCATTTCCTGTCGCTTCATGACATCCATCATCATGTAGTCATCTTTGATCCATTTTTGGGGCTATCAACATGATAAGGATATTGGATACTTTGTAATTAATATAAAATCTCTTAAATATTTTAATCTAGTATTTTACTTTAATTCTTACCATATTATTTTCTTTAATTGTATGCCTTTGCCCTGGGAATTTCCTCAGTTAGATTTTTTCATATAATTTACCAGGTATACAAGTGTCACTTGTATCAAGGATTTTCAAGGAAGCTTGAAATAAGAGAAGTAAAAGGTATCAATTAAAAGTGATTGTGTAAAAGAAACTTACAGTATTGGAAAAATCTGAAGAACTTTTTCAAGCTAAAGAAAGTCAAATGTTTTGGTTGTTCTCTTAAAAATGCAGAGATACCAAGTGTTCCTGAATAGGGTGAGAAAACAGACAACTTCAGTATACTAGAACCTGTAATGGATGTCAAAGTGAAATGCTCCTGTGCCTGCAGAGAATGAATAAGTATATACCGTGCTCCCACAATACGTAGGTTGCTGGTTTTCTGCCTTTTTCCCACATTGTTTACATGCAAGTCATGAGAAACTTTACATGGATGAGAATCACAGCAGATCTATCTTCTTGATTTCCAGCTGATACAGAATTTCCAGGAAAAAGTCTTGATGCACTTAAACCAGTTAAAAATCTTCAGAAATCAAAGTATCAAACCCTTTCTTTATTCATCTGGGCAGGTTGGTTCTAGCCATATCAGAAAATTGTAATCATACAACTTAAACATAATAAAACTTCCATGTTTCTTTAGTCATTGTCTTACTTTTTTCAATTTTAAAAGCAAAACCAGTAGAATACTCAGGTCAGAGAAGCGCTATAAAAGAAGACAACTAAAGTGGGGTTCAGAATGTCCCTATCATCATCAAAGACAGATTTCTTCTGAAACTTGTTTCAAACAATAACGACCTTGCTCACAGTGTTTGATTGACCTGTTCCCATAACACCATATGACCTAATATTTCAGTCTTCAAGGTTGTTTTTTTTTTTTAAATGAAGAACTACTTTATCTCTTCTCCAAGACATTTTCATGACTCTTAATCTTGTCAGGTAAGGGTGTTGATATTTTTACGTTATTTTTTTATTCTGACGAGATGAGTTAGTTTTAGAAGTCAGGAGTCTGACTCCTCGCTGCCTTGCATCTTGGGCAGGTTTATACACGCTTGCAAAGAAGCCCCTGCGCAGCCTTGTTGGCTTAGTGAACCCTCTCCTGATCCTGTGAGCTTCAGCGGAGTGTAAGCTCCCGTCTGCCATGTCATCTCCTTCTCCGTTTCATTTGCTGGTTTGGTTCCGCTTTTATCCAAGTAACTGAGTGCTTCTTAGTCGGGAGGAAAGATAAGAGGTGTGTGGTGTAGGCACTGTATTTGCCTCCGTAGTGTAGTGGTTAGGGAACATATTTTGTGAATTTGGGATTAAGTTCCTACTCCAAACAAATGCTTTTGTTTGCACAGTGTATCTTTGTTCCTCTCTTCCTTTTAAGTAGTTTTCTCAGAGGACTCGGTCAGAACTGACTCACTTCAAACTTTATATTCTTGGATTTTGCAGAGCTTGTAATTAACAATGCTAAAAAGGAAAAAAAAAAAAAAAGGTCATTAATTAATCTTTTCAAGGTACCATGTTCAAATACTTCAAAGTTAAAGAAAAAAAATCTACAAAGTAAACCCGTCATGTGGTAGACAATATAAGCACTGCAGACAATATAAGGAAAAGTGCATACAGAGATGAGTAGATTTAAGCAGGGCGCCTGGAATCATGCTGTAGGACATAGCATACTATTTGAGAATAAAAGAGGATAAATATTTGAACAACCACATTGACACAAGTGATCAGCAATATCTGCCCTTGTGAAAGGCGTCTTCGTGGCGTGCGGGAGCTCGGCAGGGGAGGCTGTTCAGATACCATCACTTCAGTTCACAGGACTGAGGAGCTTTCTTCAAAATCAAAGGATTGCTGAGTTGGGCCATGGGTAGCACTGCTTACGGGGGCAGTACCTTTTAAGTCTACTGATGTATTTTTTTTCAATAGTTTTATAACATCAGGCCATAAATGTTTATACAGAAAGCACTTAAATGCAAATCTGTGTATCAGGTTCTAGTGTCAGGGAAGTCACTATCCAGTTGTACATAAGAAAATGAAAGAAATGGAGCAAGGACCATTTTCATAAGCAGCCTGAAGCATGTAAAAGCCTTTTGTGTCCAAGGGCGTGGCAGATATGACACGATGGATATTGATCTTTCATTTTTGTCTGTTGCCAAATGTGATGGTGAGTTTGGCCGCCCTCCACCTTCCTTGCCTTGTGCATGTCCCTTGGGAGGCACTGAACTGCCAGATGTGAAGCTCCTTTCTGTCCTTCCTTCTAAATGTGATATACCCAAATAGTATATATACTACACACTGGGAGACAGATAAAACATTCAGGGCATTATCTTGCTATCCCAATAACAAGTGGAGAAAATACCCAGTTTTAAACCTGGCCTCTAAAAGATACCAATCTAGAAAATGCCCACAGAGGAAATTTTAGGAGAAAGCACCTGGAGCAGCTCGTCTGGTGCATCGAACTTCCAGTAAATCACGCTGAGCTGAATTAGATTTCGGAGCAGATCACCAGGTACAGTGTGGGAAAAGCAATGAGCTTGGGGAAGAGGGATGGGCTGGTGGGGTAGCCCCTGCTCAGGGCCCTCACCAGGCTGCTGCACGCAAAACTGAGGCAGCACGTTCTAAATATGGTGCTAAAGCTCGAGCAGAAGTCATTGGCGGTGTTTGAGAGCAGTGTGGCTGCTCCAGTCGTAAGGATGAACTGAATTATGTGCTCCTCTCTCCCAACCCTGAGCAGCAATAAGTGCTGTCCCAGAGGCCACCCTGCTTTCCTTGTGCAGAGGTCTTCTGCTGTCCTGCGTAGTGAGGTGCTTCCTCAGTGCCTGTTGATAGATTTATCTTCCCCAGGATGCGGGAGAGGTTTATACCTCTCTCTCCATCTGACTCCACAGTTTCTGGAGTTTGGCTACAGGTCTTGAAAGGGGCGAAATAGTGCTGTAAGACACAGAGGAAAGCGACGCAGCCAGGTGTTTCCAAGACCAGTGGTGTTGAGGGCACTCCATAAAACATGTGCTGGTGAAAGTGTTCCTGACAACACACTACATGAAGGGAAGCTGTGTGCGATGCCTAGATGAGGTTTGCAAATTCAGATGGTTTTGTACAGGTGACTGGGCATTAGGTGGTCTTTGTCATGCCCCCCTTGCCTCCTGCCCCAGCCACCTTCCCCACCACACCCTGGCTGCCTTGCCCGCTTCTGCCTGGCGGCGAGATTGCTTATGGGTTGTGAATTCACAAGGAATTAATTAGATCTCTTTCTGCCTCTTTGACTTGTATTTCCTGTATGTGTTCTCTTGGGGAGAAGGCTGCTTTTATCCATTGTGTCTGTCTTTAGGAGCAAAGCATCGCATCACTTTAATTAAAAAAAGCCACCAGATGCCAGTTTTGTCTGAACCGTGCAGCAGTTGATCAGCCCGTTCTCTGCTGTTCTTGTTGGATACATTTTGGCATCTTCTTTTTAAAACTATTATTTAAAAATCCAACAGTGTAACATTTTTTAGGCATGACTAAATGCCTTTCTTGACTCCAAATATGATTTAGGCAGCTTCTCTTATGAATACAGTCATTATCAAAGGCAACCTTTTGCATCTAGTCAAGGCATGTTTTCATAGTTTAGCGAGAAGCCCGAATTTCCTATTTTTCAAGTCTAAAATACTATTACCATCACCAGTGACGACAAAAAAGGTAAAATTAAGTGTGAAAGCAGAAAATTATTCATGAGGTTTACGCAAACCCCTACAACTGGGTAGATTATTTTTTTTCCCCTCTTTCCACCAGCTGAAGCATACCAGCCTTAGCACTGGTGTCACTGAAGATCAGCTGTTAAGTCAAATTTCAAAAATAGGTATTATTTAGATATATGAAATTGAACTAGGCAGGCTTCTGTATTAGAGGTGTTTTCTAGCTGGGGAATATTTTCTTTAAAGAGCGATCTGTTTGAACTAGGGTTAAAAGTATGTCTGGTTTTCTTCCAAAAGGCCAATCCAAATCCTTTTCCCCTGCCCCTATTCTTTCAAACTTGGGCTTTTCATGTGTCGTATCACCTTCTGATTCATAGCCTCTCTCCCCAGCGGCTGGCCTTGCTCTCAGCCTTGCTCTCAGCCATGCTTTGCCCTGTCACTGCTGGTTACACCTTTCATGTGAAGCTCGGGCATTAGCCATGACTCTTGCCTTGAGAGCTTTCTTCTTCTGCTAAGATTGGACTATGGACCTGTGAGAGGGAGTTCAGGGGAAAGGCAAGGCTTACAAATCCCATCATGTTTTTTCCCTTTTAATCTGTTTGGGTATGGTTTTGAAAAGTTTATAAAAAAACCACAAGGAACTGTTGTTTATGGACTGTTCTGTAACCTTTCGGACAAACACTTTTATTAGAAGTGGAAAAGGAAAGCATATGTGTGCAACTGGAAGTTAAAAATTATTGGATGTTAACCTGTTGGCAGGACGTCTCATTTATCATGCTTTAAAAAGATGCTTTCAGCTGAAGCATTATAGCTGGTTGTGGGTTTGTTCCTATACTGTTTCAATATGAAAGATTTTTCGCAGCCAACACGACAGCTGAATTGCCCCAGGTTATTTAGACTGGTTTGTTTTACCACTTGTTGCAGTGGACTGGGAGTCCCATGTCTGTGCTTCAGTTGAAGGACTCCCAACTTTCAATGGAGGGTGGTAATTCCATTAAATGAGAATATCTGAAATAATTTGATTTTTAACTATGCCTGATTTAAGCAAAAATGAAATTTTTTAGTGAATCTTCTTAGTGTTCAAAGGCTTAGTGTTTTTGTTGATAAAGTGTAAGAAAGATGCAAACAA
Organism: Burhinus bistriatus; assembly: GCA_013397275.1. Classification (NCBI taxonomy): domain Eukaryota; kingdom Metazoa; phylum Chordata; class Aves; order Charadriiformes; family Burhinidae; genus Burhinus; species Burhinus bistriatus. Next base: position 81,643 of record VYXH01001402.1, on the reverse strand, counting down.
GGTAGTGAAAGAAATTCCCATAGTGAACACACTGGTTTTGGTACAGGACGTATCTTTTGTGACATTTACTTTTTAGGCACTGAAAATATAATTTCAGGGGAAAAAAGGAAAATAGTGATCTGTTTCAAATGATTAATCATCCACTTTTCTGAAAAAATATTTTGATGGCTTGGGATTGACTGGTACTTCAGGTATTATTTTAATAATGAGTGCATGATGATGGAAGGTGAGTAGGAGGTCTTTGTGATTTCAATAGAAATATTTTAAACAGGTTCAGACGCTATTCAGCAAAACAATGCAATAACACAGTATCCTGAATAATCTGTCCTCCTACACTAGGATCAACTTTTTCTGAAGAGTTCCAGATAGAAGATGGAAATTCCACACCTTCCCACATGCCTTAGGCAAGCAACTTGAGCTCAGCTGCCTGTGCTGGAAAGGCTTTCCTTGTTTCCATCCTAAATGTCTCTTTCTTGCCCTGCCTGTAATGGGCAGGGGACATAGTTTGCTTCCTCTTTGCTGTGGCTTTTTTTGCACATGAAATCTGTTCTCCTGTCTTCCCTCAGTCGTGATACACCAGGAAATGTGCATTCAAATATGAACATTAAAGAAAAGCTCCAAGAGCAAAGCTTGCCTATTTAATAGGGTGGAGCTGCAGTCAATGAAGATAAGCATGGAAATCTGAAAGCAAGGATAAAATCCCCCTGGGATTCTGGGAAGAGAAGCACTGGGTTTGAGATAAGGATTAAACACAAGCCAATGCAAGTTGAGAGTTGTGGAGTTTTGATACTTTGTTTTGTTTTTTAAAAAACAAAACTGGAAGAGGAAAGGAAGCTGATAAAGCTTAGGTTGTGATTTTCCTGGAGGCAGAGTGAATGTGAAGGCAGTGAGGGAGAGTGCTGGATTCCTAGGGGCTGGGGAGGTGAAGATGGAAAGGCCGCTGCGGTTAGAACTATGGTGTGTGTTTCTTACATCCATTTTGTGTTGTTTTCTTTTTTTTACAGGAGATTAATTGATAACTTTTGATGCTAGGAGAGAAAAAGTAGAGGCCTGAGTCTCCGTTCAATGAATTAGATCATGGACAAATGCTCTATTTTAATACAAAATACTCTGTTACTTAATTGGGTTTGCTTTCAATTTGCAGTTGCGTTGGTGGCACATCCACAACCAAAAGTTGTTTTGTCATTGGTACCTACGATTCAGCTGTGAGGAGATCAGGGCTCTTCCACATCCCGTCAGGGAGGCGGGCGCAGAGCAGGACGGTTGGCCACAGAGGAAGGAGCAGCGGTGGGTTTGGGGGGAGCAGCGGTGGGTTTGGGGACAGCCGTGGTATGGGTTCGCATGGGGTGTCAGAGGGAGAGTGGGCAGGGAGATGTGCAGAAAGCAGAGGGACAGAGGACACGGCTGCGCTTGGAGCAGAGAATTTGATTTGTTAGAGAAACTCAGCAGTATGTCTCCAAATCAGCATGAGTGGGTGTACGTGCGAGCTTTCATCTGCCTAGAGAGGATACAGTGGGACTGCTGTAGATCAGAGCTGAGCCTGCTCTCCTCTCCGGAGCGCAGTTTTCCAGCCTTTGCAGCACTTCTGGGCCAAGACGATGTCCAGCCTCTGCTGTAGAAAGTTGGTCAGTCATCTGGTGCCAGTTCCTCTTTATCTGCAGCAGCATGAAAGATTAGATGAAAGACTTCCCCCAACATCACTTATTTCGTGGAGGCGGTTGATACAGTTACTGTAGAAACGTTGGACAAGCACGAACCAGTGGGCAGGCAGTCGTCCAACGGGGACCCTCACTGGGGACTTTGGTAGAAGAGTTGTGCTGACGGCAGGGAGGGGATGTCCTCCAGGGGCTCCACTGCAGCTCAGGCGCTAGAGGTGTGCAGGCTTTCAGACCGTGGGTGTAGGAGAGAGTGTGTCATCCAGGAAATGAGATGAGTTTTCGGGAAAGTTGTGAAAGCCTAATGACAGCTTGCGATGTATAGAACAAACACAGGGAGAGATGCAATAGAGTACTCATGCCAGAATGGAGCATCCTGTGGGATTCGTTCCTCTAGCAATATTGTTGCAGTCTCAAATTTATGTTTCTTTCAGATGTAGATAATTAATTAAAAAAGAAAAAAAAAGGAGGACTGATTTTTTTGTGATAATTAAAATGAATAATGGTCTCTAAAATAAGGAGTATTTCAGAGCGCCTAAAAAAAAAGTCTCCAAAGGACCTTTGTGCCCAAAGAATAGAATAACCCACAAGAGCTTCATGTTATTAGTTTAAATTTTTAGGGTTATGCCTCACCAACAGCAAGATTTTTTTTTTTTTGCATTTTCTGTTTCATTGTTTGACTTCACTGTAAGACCTAGTCCCATCATAATATTTGAAAGATAATATGCAAGAATAAGGTTTCAGAAGTCATGAAATGTTTGAAGAAAAGCTTTATTAGAGAACTGGACTTGACTCCTTGCAAGCGGGATCGCTGGGGAGTAGAAACCATGCTGATAAAGAGTATTTCAATAACTGACATTCAAAGTGGCTAAGGGCTACTCCTCAAAAGGAAAAAGAAGTACTGGAAACTCTTCCTTCAGACTCGCTAATGCAGTACATGCCTGGTCTTGGGGACCAAGTGCACGTGTCTATTTTCAAGCAGAACCAGTACACAAAGAAAGTTCTTCCCTAAGCTTTGAACAGACAACTCCATGAAATGCAAAGCTTGGTCCTGAATGTTTCTGCAGGTAACTTCAGATAGGGTATAGACCTCCACACTAGTTTTTGAGGTGGCAGAATTTCAATATATGACCTGGTACACCACCTGTAGGTGGTGTAGGATGTGCATTTGCTGTAGCACAAAGCAGCTGGCTGCTGGCTATCGTTAAGAAGGAAACATCTTTCAGCAATGAACAGAGCCAAGAGAAACATCCAGTGTGTGGAAAGATTGTGAATGCTGTCAGGTGTGCATGGCACAAGCAAATCTTCCCAGGAGTTGTTAGCTTGGCCAGTACTTCCGATCTATATGGATTATTTAAAGCTTCCAGAAATGTGTCCTCCTTAGTCTAAGCAAAGGGGGGGAAGAAGAAAAAAAAAAAGGAGGTATAATTGGGCATTCAATACACCAGGGAACATAACTAAATTTATACGTGGTTTTAAAATTACCTTACGGCTATCATGGGTGAGATTCAACTCTGGACTGACACCTGCAATTTGGTATCTACGTGTAGTGTGCCTGCCTGTGAGCCAGGGGGGTGCCAGGGCCCCAGTAGTTGGTGGAGTGGAAGCTCATGAAGTCGGTGGAGCCTGGGGAATAATTCGTTTGACTTCAATGCAGAAACCTACCGGCTGGCTACCTGAACAGCCATGAAGCATCTATGTGCTTGTGTCATCTCCTAAATCAAACAATGTACAGCAAGAAATAATATATAAATGACTGAAATGTGTAGTGTCAAACATTAAAGGTTCTTATAAAGTGTGAAGAAGAAATGCAACAAAGTAGCTGATAAATAAGAAATACTAGCTTTCCTGAAAATTTTCAGACTCCTGGTAAGATGGACATTTTATTACACATTATTATATTACCTGCTCGTTAGATGTATTGACTTGCTGTTATATCTGTTTTCATTGCATGTTAAACTTTTTTTGAAAATTAGTAAGAAGTAGGATGACTGTGCATCAGTGTTAAATTTGTAATAATGCGTTCATTGATAGAAACCGTTACTAACACATTATTTGGCTATACATAAAGAACCTAACGTTCCTCTCTTTTCTCAGTTACAGCATTTAAATTAATTTTAAAACATTACAATATAGTTCTCAAAGAACACAAAGTCCTTGGCCAAAAATTGATATGAATCAGATCCATGTATGCATACTTATTAACTAACAAATTTACACATTGATATTTTGTCTTAATGTTTTCCTTAAATATATTTTGTCAGTAAAAAAGCCAAAATATGTAATTTTTCAGAGCTCAATAATTTATATGCTTTGTGGTCCTTAATCAATCCTTTATTGGTTTCAGGTGCCTGAATTTAAGGAATAGTGAAGCTAAATAAAAGTAGATGTATATTTTTCATATTTACTTGTCTTTATATTTTGAAGATCTTTTTATCTATTTTTTTCTTTTTTCCTATGGAAGTTTTTTATTTTTTTTAATTAGCTAATGAAAGGAAAGGGCAATTTATCTCAATTTTGCGTTAATTATCAATGCAATTTTTGTCATAGACCAGTTTGCCTGTCAGGAAGCCCTGCGGTGTTACATCTCTCGCACGTTTTTCTCATTACCTGTTTCCCCTATGCCTCTAAAATATCCCCTTTAAACACTTCCCTGCTCTTGATCTGACTCTTCTCTCTGCAATCTTTTGCATCTCACTGAAGATACCTCGGATAATCCTCACGCGCCCTTCCACTTCTGATGAAGATACCGACCAGTTGCCCCCAGACCCGGATGACTTTGAGCCCGAGGAGCCCGACAGCGCAGAAGGCCATGCCTATTCGGACTGTCTGAACAGTGCTTTTTATCCTCCCTAATAAAGTACTTTTCTGGAAAGAGTTCACCGATGGTTTTCTTTCCCATTGTTCGATTATGTTTAATGTAGTACTTGAACCGCTATGCCTTATTTGTAGGGAAAACCATTGCACGGAGCATGGATTTGAGCTGGGGGAGAAGAACCCATGTTTGTATTTCTTTGCCTTGAACTTTCCTTCAGCCAGAACTTGTGCACTTGAAACAAAATGCGCTGGGTGAGGTTATGTGAATGTCACCACCTGTTTCGTTAGCCACTTGTAAGGACGTCCTACGGCACCTGAATGCAATGGTGAAAAGAGCAGGTGATTTTGATTCAGAAGGTACTTCACTCATTTGTAAACTCACTGAAAACAATTGTATAGTTTGTTGTTCGCTTTTTTAAAATCTTGTGTCCATATTTTGTCTATATAGCTCACCCTTTTGTCTACCCCCAGGTTCCTTTGAATTGTCCTTTTTAATGTTGTTTTCTATGAGAATAAAAAAATCCTTTTCTGCATTTTAAATAGTGCTGTTTTTTTTTCCCCACAGAGAAATGTTACTTCCATTGGAATTCTGTATCTCATTCTAGCATAATAAAGAATAATTTCTCCAGGTATATCAGTAATGCAAACATACGTCAGATTTGAACAGGACCTGTAAGTTACATTTTATTAGATCTAAATGCAGAAGTCATCTTATGCAACTATGCACCTGAGAGTGAACTCAGAAGCAATTTCTTACACTTGAGGAACTGTCTGAGACTCTTTTATTTCTTCTCCTGACTTGCATGTAAGCAGAACACCTTAAATTTGCTCTACTGCCATATGCCAGTATTTCATGTATATTATGTGTGTGTGTATATGAGGTAAGCATTTCAGAGCAAATGTTCTTGTACTACAGTATTCAATCCTTTAATTCTCTTCACTGCTATTCAGGTTTCTAATGTATTTTGAGGTGCTTAAGAAGAACCTTTTGGGATTGATCTTTGGATTTCCATGGTGCTGCCTTGACTCCGAGGTGGGGTCTGGCCCTGCTGGACTGGGATGTCATGACTTTTTTTTTCACGTGCATAAAGTGTGCGTTGATGCTTTTTATGATGTGTATACAGTTTTTTTTCCTGTAAATATAATATAGCACAACTCAGTGACCTGGTAAATCCTCATCCTTTATTCACATGCTGAAAGATTTCTCAGGTGATCATTCATGTATGACTTGAATGAATGCTGGTAGCTGGCTTTTCAGGAATTAGGAAGTTCCTGGGAGAGTATGGCTGTCACAGAGTTAGAACAATATCTCCTACCAATAAAAGGGATATTTTATTTTGAAAAGGTAGGTTTGCAATAACACTGTGATATCAAGATTTCTCTTGACTCTCAACTGCCTCTACTGTGTTTTTTCCATTATCTTGTACGTCAGCATTTAAATTGAAGATAATTTATCAGCAGTAGGAATGTTAAACTAATTTTCATTCATTTGCAAAATGAACATTACTTTAGAATCTGCTATGGCTTTAATAATAAAGACTGTATTATGTGCCTGAACATTCCAATTTGAATTAGCTTAAATGATGTTGATAAATGAAATTATATTTAAAAATATTTGCTTCCCATCCTTTTTCTTCCCTAAAATAAACAAGGTTCTTCCACCATGACTTAATGTTTGATCAAAGCATATTGCAAAAGTATCATCAAGCTCAGAACCCATAAGCGCTTTGGCAATCCAGCTAGTAACGTATGGTTTATTATTGCTTTATTATGTCTTACTAGACTGCAGAAAAAGTAAACTCATTCTGCTGTTATAAACCAGCCCTGGGCTGCAGAATAAGTTGTAGTTGAGAGTTAGTGAAATAGAGTAGGAGTTCTACTGAGAACTCTGTATTTTCATTCTTTTTTCCTCCTCATGCACAGGTGTGTTTTAGATTCTTCATTAGGTCTTGGAAGTCAAGACGTTTGCTATCAAAATTATCTGCTCTTAAGCAAATGCTGTCAGCATTCAGATAACTTTTAAACACTTGGATCTTTATCTGTCCTTTTCAACTGAATTTGTTTTCAAGGCAAATTTCATATTGCAGTGTAGAGAATTTTGCTGGGGTATAAACTTACGGTGGTAACACTCTCTGTGGAAAAAATCGAACACACGTTGACAAATGAACCCATAGAGTTTCGTAAATGGACATGCAACTACAAAATATAGCAATCAAAGCCTCTGCTACACAATTATTCGGGCTTTGCTTTAGCAAAATAAATGCTGGGACAGGTGATTACGTTTCACTTTTGTTCTGCAAGAGAGGGGCAGAGGTGGAGGTCAGATGCTGGTGTCCTTATCAGCTCTGAGTAATGTCTCTTTTAAGGTTTGGTGTTTGCTAAGAGTGGGCAGAGACAGAAGGTGGAAAAGGCGTGATGGGAGTTGGTCTGTAAATGACAGCTCATATCCTGCACTCTGGATGCCTGCTGACCCGGCAGGTGCCTAGAAAGAGCCCACTGCCCCACTACCGAGCAGTGGCTTGTTCTCCCTGGGGATCTGGCTTCTCCTCGTTCCCAGCTGCCACATCAGTTAAATGATACCTAAGAAGGTGTTTAATGCTTTCGCGATGTATTTCATTAGCCACGTCTCATCATTGCCACATTTGTCATTGTGGAGGAAGGCAAGACAAACAGTACCACTGAGTATGGGAGGGAAGATTTTTTTTTTTTTTTTTTGTTAGGTTTTTTTTTAAATTTTTTTTCAAGCATGTA
>VYXH01001402.1:62274-74363 GCA_013397275.1 Burhinus bistriatus | reverse complement strand
TTTTTTTTTTTTTTTTTTGTGACGTGTCTATTGAAATATATTTTACAGCCTGGAATAATTTGGTTTGCTGGGATATAGCAGTAACATTCAGGGACATCACGTGTATATAGCTGAAACAATGGATATCCAATGGAAGAGAGGTCAGTTGTTTCACTGCTTGGTGTAATCCTGGAGAACAGCAGATGTAGGACCTTGCCAGCACAAGGATAGTGCAGTTTAATACAATTGACTTAAAAGACCCACGAAGAGAAGAAAGCGCTTACAGCTTCCATGGACTGCCATGTCAGAGAAGGCTCAGAGCTCTCAGAATCGATTTATTGTAATGTTGAAATAACCTACCTTGTTTTTATCCTCAACCATATTCAAACTTGCCCCTTTGGAGAAAATTTGGCAAGGAGCTTCCTGCTCCCTGTACACGACATGTAGGGCTCTGCTCCCTCACATGTAAAGCAGAGGCTGGCGGTGCCTGTGATGTTTCCCTTTTTCCACGCCTGCTCCCTCCTGCTCCGTGTTTGCAGAGCCAGCGGGGTGGACCAGGGAGCGACAGCAGCAGCTGCCGGGTGCTGTGGCAGGAATGTGGACCCACCTCTCCTAAGGATCAGCTTCCCACCCTCAGCTCCCTCAGCTTGGAAGGTAAGCCTGCTCCGTATACAGCCCCGGCGGCTCTGGCGTGCTTTTCGTTTCTGCGAGCGACATGCCATGAAAGACCAGCTAGAAACGCTGCTGAGGTCCTGACGTTTCCAGGCATGTGCATGTGACCTTGGGTGGACGTGCTGGGGTAACGTAGGGATACTTGCTGGCATGGCATGCTGGAGCTGAGAGAAGGGTGGGCACCAGGAAGAAGCTGGAAAGCGTAACTTGCAGCTACAAGCAGTGAAGGAGCCTTCTGAGTTTTGTGCTTGTTTTTTCTTTTAACTTTTTGATTTAAGCGTGGGACAGAAACTGTCTCTCCAAATCAGACCTCTAAAAATCGTTGTAGATGTGATTTCTGTATTAGTCTTAGGTTTTTTAACTGGTATATGTGACTTAAGTAGATAGCTTTCAACTGAGTATAATACGACTGAGCACATCAGGATCAGAATGAATACTCCTGATTGTCGAATGCTTATGGTGTGTCTGACGCTGAGCAGGTAAAAGCTGCCAGCTTACGAAAGAAGCGGTGCAGATGTACGATGTGTGATGCAGTCATTGGCTGGCAGCCCTGGGTTACAGCCGCGTCAGGCTGAAAATGTGCAAAGTGAAAGAATTGCAGTACCCACCATGAGTGAAAACACAACTGAGAGTGACACGCAAACATTATGATAGACAGTCCCTTGCTTCCTTCTCCAAGAACGGCAGATGAAGTGAGCACAGAAAATACATCTGTTTAAATGGTTTACTTACAAAGTACTACTATTTTGGATATTCAGCACTTGCCTTTTAAAAAAAAATAAAAATACAACGCTCTCCTCCCTATCAACTTCATCTCTTGGCCTCTTGTTAGGTCCTGCTCTGAAAAGGAAAACAGGTGTCAAGAGACCAGTGACCGTAATACAAAGAAGTAATTGAAAATAGCACAGTAATTTAGGCAATGTCTAGAACATGCTCTTACTTAGCAACCTCTTTACTATGTTTTCCCTTGCAAAGTAAAACAGGAAATATACAGTTACTAACAGTGTTTTAGAAAGTCCTCGGAGTAAAATAACCATTATTTCTACATAGGAATAAGAAATGTACTCCCATAATTATATAAAACCAAATTCTCATACCGTTAGGATCATGGTCATTCCTCAGGTTTAGTGTTGAAATGTCATGCTGAGCAAGGTGTGGTAGATAACAAGATGATGTCAGTCTTTCCTCGCTACCTCCAGGGTCCTTGTATACTGGCATCCAGGCTACAGAAGGGCCCTGCATCCAGTATTTCGTGTGCTCCCTGATTTCAACGTGATGGCATGAAGTTTGGTGTCATACTCTGCTGCGTTCTTAGCTTTTTGCTCCCATTCCCATCTCCAATGCAATCTGCTCCAACTCCCTAGCACTTGCACAGTCAGCAGCATGATGCATCTAGAATACCAATTTCCATTCACAAGAAATGGAGCAATTAGGTCTTTCCCTATCCTAGTATTTTAATTTTCACCTTTTTTTTTGTTTTTCTTTTTTATGGAATCCAGTGTTCAGGATGTAGCAGCCACACAGTGAAAGGAGAAGGTGTTACTTTTTTTTTCTTGTGAGTGCTAGTAGACACCTTTACAAGAATAATGATGGAAAACCTGTTTGTAAAACCGAATACTCTCATCAGCATCTTATGTTGGAATTACTATGAGTAAAGTCACTTCATAGTCACTTCCTTGGGTCTTTCTGTAGTGATCGCCTTTGACTTTCATGTGGGTGAGCTGACACATGAAAACAATATCTGGAAGTAGAGAGTATGAACATGGCTGAAGATTTAAGCTTTAGGGTAGTTAGTATGAGCACTAAGTCACGCATAGCTTAAACTGCAGATAAAATCCGCCAATGCAGGTGTAAGTCTGTATGGACTTACATGTGTCGTGGGTCCTGCGTCGCTGGTTTGTTGCACCACTGACAGCCTGCTCTTTTACCGACACGGGTATCCATTCCCCAGGATGAGGAGGGAGTGACTCCCCTGGGAACTGCCATTTGGGAGCCTGCTGAAAGCCGGGGTATCCCTGGCACTGGCAGAACAGGGCTGGGGAGTGCACAGAGCACATGCAGCTGAACGTGCCACCGGAGATACTCTGGTCCTTGTCCGTGATTTAAAACCTTTGGAAATGGATAGGTTAACGAGAATGGAGGTGCCTCAGTTTTTTCACCTGCACCGCAGGAATGATCGGTAATGTAAGCAGCGGCGTAGTGTAAGCTGCTGTTCGGATCCCACTGAAGACCTCCTTTGAGGACATTAAGTGGTACAAAGGCATTATGCAAGTCCCTCGCCACAGGTATAAGTTTCAGCCTCACAGAAAAGATTTTGAAGATACGAACTTCTTAGTACTGTTTGACTTCCTGCTGAAGAGCGAGGAAGTACTACAGCTTTCCTCTGGGTATTATGTCACTTACTCCTGTTCCTTTTATCCCGGCATTTCCAGGGGAGGCAGTGAGGTGTATTTTTACTTTTGTGACACCAAGCTCTTATTTAGTCCCTCTGCTGCAGCAGCCCTTGTAGACTTGACTGGGTCATGTTTGCCTTGCTGCACTCACTCATCTGCTGGCTGCCTTACACTTCTGAAAACAAAGGTAAAAGAGAGACTGAAGTAAAATAATTGTTACTGGAGTAACTTTTTATTTGTTCTGAAGAATGTTTCAGAACAGGAACATTCTAAGGTGTGGGGTTTTTGTCAGCTTTTAATATGTAAACTGTATAGACTGTTGTGTGATGACTTCTTTGACTGCCTTTTCTTCCTACCCGAGGCTTTAAAGATTACGTGAGTATAGCATCTATGAAGAAACAGACAGAGTCGAAAGGCATGTGCCTAACTTTGGCTGTCATTTCCACAAAGACAACTGAAGAATGATAGATGAAAAAGCTTTTTATAGTTTTCTATCTATCTATCTATTGATCTGTTTATTTTACAAGTGTCTTCTTTTACCAATGTGTTGAGAGGAAGAGAGGGTAAGGAAATGTGTTTTCTTTACTAGGGATTTAGTGAGATGCTTTAACTGCCAGCTTTACAAAGGGTTATGTGTTTCTTAGTGAATCACAGGTTGACCAGACAGCATATTCCCATTTAACAGTAGAAGACATGTTCTGTGTGATTCTGTGCCGTCATGCTTCCCTTTCCCTGCTGGTAGATGTGGAACCAGCCTTGCACGTGAATCGCCCCAGAGACAGCCCGAGCCCAGCTGATGTGGCAACCAGTGGGTGTGCTATAAACCATGGCATCTGCAGCGGAGCCACCGAGAGGTTCCCCCCGCGCCGCAGTTTCTAATATTGGCTTCCTGACTTTATCGTTGTGAACTAGAGCCAAGTTGTTCTTCTACAGCCAACTATCGGACTCCACAACCATTTTCTGTATGGGTATTAGCCCCATTTTAGATGCTCACTGGTCACTTCTTGTATTTAGGGGTGCTCATGGTGCCCACTGACAGTTTTGCAATTCTTTCTGCATGTGGAAAATCCAAGATGATGTCACATCCTGATACTAGAAAAAGAGAGTACACTCTGTACAAACACATATTAGGGTAGCTCAGACCCAAACACTCAACAGGGAAAGATCAACAGCCAGGCTAAAGCACCATTTTTGTGTACCCTCTCTGTCTCTATGTAACAAGACGTGGTACCAGCTAATCATATTTGTCATTTTATTTGCTCAATAATCTCCGCAAACACAAGTTAGTGCTAATGAGACATAGCTATTCCTTTTCATGGACTTTTTAAGTATGAGCTTTTAGGGTAGAGGGGTTAAGGGGGGAGTGAATGGAGCCGCTAGCCAAAATCCCTCTTGAAAAATTTGCTGTGATGCCAAACCAACATTTATTGTTATCAGGGGCAGCTGCCTGCCCTCTCTCCATGCTTCTATTTGTGGATTTTCGACGGCTATAAATGGAAACACACGCTGACCAGAAATCACCACCAGCGCTCCCTGATACTTCTCTCTCCCGACTCCAAAGAAACCAGGGATATCTAACATGTAGTCAAGTTAAATCACTTCTGCTCAGGACATTAGAGTGGTTTTTTTTTCCCCTGGGAAATGGAGTTAGAAAAACATGAAAGAAAAGCCTCAGGAAGAGGAGCCTTAGAGGAAAAGCAAAGGGTAAGACATGTTGAGAAATGTTCATATTGTTTTTTTTAAATTTGATGATAAGAAGGAAAGGCAAATCAGCTGTTGTACTTTATAGGAGTATTTCCCAGCTTCCTTTTACTACTGACCTTGAAGATTAAAACTCCATTCATGTATGTTAAATCAATTACAACGATACATGTCTGTGGAAATTATGGAAATTTGTGAATGCATTTTGCATGCATGTGAAGTGCAAAAACTGAAATCCAGTTCAACGTCGATTAGTTATCGTAACCCAGATTGATAGCTAATAGTCTGTGGTTTTCTTGGATTTTTTTCGAGGGACTATTTCATGTCTTTGCACATTATTTTCCATAACTTTAGATCAGTAAATGGCAGAGGAAATTGTTTGCTATGTCTGGTGTGTGTCTGGAGCTTACTGAAAACAGGTGTGACCAAAACAAATTATTAAGAGAAAGTGAAAACAGTCAAAAACCAGCTTATTCCTAATTAGTGTAGGCTTGAAACATAAATTATAATTTGCCTTACATTAACAAGGTTATTTTCTTGATATCATGAAAAAGACAGTGTATTTTTGGCTTTGCAAAGCTGTGAAAAAAAGTCGCCATTATTTTTGTTAAGAAACAAATTAGTGCTGAATTTTTTAGCACCTATCTTAAATAACGGTGGTGCGTTGGTTTGGTTTCATGGTGGGCCAACCTTTACTCTTGTTTAATCACGAAGTTTGCCTCTACTAGCCTCAGTTAAGTGAGATTGGAAAGCTTTTGTGTTAATAGTTTTAAATAAAACTTCACCAAGGCAAGGTGCATTGGGTAGGAAATAGGGGAAGTGCTGAAACAAAATAATTACCCAGCCTTAAAGTACCTCTTCTTTTTTAAGAAAATAAGTATTTATCTAAAGAGCAATTTCAAAAAAGCATTGCTAAAACTTCAACATAAAGTTAGAATATGAATATTATCTCATGTTTTACTTTTTTATTTTTCTCATTAATAAATTAATACTTTAGACACTGTCCTCATTTTCAATGTTTGTGGTCGATATATAAAATATAAGGAAAATTATTCAAAATTAAAAGCAATTATAAAATTGACAGGAAAACTTTCAAAGGAAATCTATGAAATTTTATTCTAGCTCATGCGTGAGGGAAATATGTAGCAATGTAATTAGATAGTATGAGTATCTAATTGTGGGCTGCATCCTGATGCACAAAGAATTGAGCCAGGCAACCTTGAGTGAGGCTTTTCCAAAACGTAGAGATCTTCATTTGGAACCTTAATGATCTTCTGATGGCTTTCTCTGTGTGCATCATTTAGTAATTTTAAGAATGGCAGACTGGAGCGAAGAGGGACCGCACTGACGGGAGCCTTCTTAATGCCCATGCCAGGTCACCCACTGTTTGGTTGTTTCAAAGCTGAATTCTCCTAACACGTTGAGCTGAGAGAGTCCCTGTTAGCAGCGGCAGGTGACGTCCCTGTGGGTGCTCAGCAAGGGGGACAGAAGAGGCCCTGGCTCGGTGGGCTTCACATGGCTCTGCTGACAGTGCAGGAATGGAGGAATGCCCTGGCTCTGCACCAGTCTTCCTGCCCCTTTCCCTGTCCCCTTCCAGATGAGCCCTAGTCTCCTCTCCACCTCTTTGCCTGTTTAGTCTTAGTGCCTTTCCTTCTGATTGCTGGATGGATTTCACTTTGCCTCCACAAATTTTCCCTGATTTTGTACCTCCTGGGCTTTTATCGATTCTGCCTTTTTCTTCTTGTTACATGCAGGTCACATCAGTATTCAAACACTGCATGTCAGCAGTGTTAATCTGTGGTACAGGTACTGTTTGTACATGTTACTGTTGAGGTCTATTCACATAATTTAACTTCAGTATAGCAAATATATAAGCTGTTTAATATTATAGGCGCCATGAGGTGTCTATTGTCAATATTATATCCTATAAACTGGCTGATACTTTGTATATGTTTAACTGGATGACCCTTTTATTAAAAAAATGTATTTCAGAGGAGCATGGGGTAACTCAGGTGCAAAGGGAGCCTAGGAAGTCTCTAACCCAACTTCCTGCTTAAAGTGGCTATGCGATCAGACCAGGTTTCTCTGGGCTTTATCCAGTTGGGTCTTGAAGACCTCCAAGAGTGAAAACTGCACAACCTCTCTAGGCAACTTGCTCCACTGCTGGGCTGTCCTCATGGGGAAAAGGGGTTTGCCTTTTATCAAGTCAACATCTCTTGTTTCAATTAATGTCCATTTCTCTTTCCTCCTGCCATGCATTGCTGTAAAATGCCCTGGACCCACCTCCTCGATAACTTTGCACAGGGACTAGTGGCTGCCGTTAGGTCCCCCTGGAGCCAGATCTTCTCCAGCCTGAACAAGCCCAGCTCCCTCAGCCTTTCCTCACAAGCAAGTGCTCCAGCCCTTACCATTTTGGTGCTCTCCCCTGAACTTACTTCAATCTCTCAATGTTTTCTATTGGAGGGCCCAAAAACTGAATGCCGTATTCTGGATGTAATCTAGTGAGTGCTGAGTAGAGGGGGATAATTCCTCCTCTTGCTTTACTTGTCATGCTCACGCTAGCACAGCCCAGGATACTGTTGGCCATCTCTACTGCCAGGGCTTGCTGATGGCTCAGGCTCAACTCGCTGCCCACCAGGACCCCCAGGGCCTCCTCAGCAGACCTGCTGCCCCAGCAGTCAGGCCCCAGCCGTCAGGCCCCAGCCTGGATCACTGACAAGGACTCTCACTTCCCAGGTCCATAATGCTCCTGTTGGCCCATTCCTCCAGCCTCCATTCCTCAGGCCCCCCTGAATGGCAGCCCTGCCCTCAGGCAAGGCTCTTGCCCCTCTGTTTGGTGTTATCTGCAAACCTGGTGAGTGTCCTTCATCATCTCCTCTGGGTCATTGATGAAGATGTTAAACAAGACAGGTCTCAGGACAGAGCCTTGCAGCACTACGCTTGTTACTGTCATCCAAGAAGCATACAAAGCATTAACCATGAACATCTGAGCCCAATTGTCCTATAAGCTTTTTAGCCATCTACTTTTCCACCACCCAGCCTGTCACGTCCTAACGTGGATATGAGACAGTGTGGAAGTGAGTCCTCAAACCTCATTCACAAATCCAGACATTGTATCATAGAAGGCAATCAGATTGGTCAGGGATGATTTCTACTTGGTAAATCTATGTGCTGTTCCAAACCACCTTCTTCCCACAGGTGGGTATGAGTTGAGTTATCTCAGGTCATCCCTGCTTTGATCGTCATCCACTGCTGGTTGCTCTCCTCTTCCATGACCCCTGCTGCTAAGCACGGATGCCTGGGAGATCTTGTTGTAGAAGGCTGAGACGAAGACATCACTGAGTCAGCCAAGCCTTAGCCATACCTGTTTCCACCTCTTGTGCTGCTTTTTTTGCACTGAAACTCAGTTACAAACTCCCTGTTTAGCCACACTTATGTCCTGATAAATCTGCTCGTCTTCCTGAATATTGGAGGTTGAGGAAGAGGTTGTTTTCACAGCCGTGATGGCTTTCCTGAGCTGCTTGTATTTCCAAGCTGCCTCCCATGGGATCCCACTTACCAACTCCTGGATAAGCCAAAGTCAGCTCTCCTAAAGCCCAGGGTCTGTGCTTGCCTTTTTCACTTCCCCACAGGATCTTTAGCTTCATTATTTCATGGTCACTACAGCCAAGGCTGCCACTGAGCATCACATCCCCAGCCACTTCTTCCTCATTTCTGAATAATAGACCCAGCTGTGTACAATGCTGGTTGCCCATTCGGTACCTTGTATCAAGGAGTTATCCTTGACAGATATTGGTTTTATGTACTTTGTTACAAATATTTCTACTTATTTTCTAAAGAACAAAGACCTAATCTAGTCTATATCATCCTGAAAATATTCTGATTGCAAAGTGTCAATTAAATGCAGACCAGTTCATGCTCAAGGTATAACATGCATAGAAGACAACCTCACAGACAGTTTTATTAAAAGATATTGTACCTTTACATTCACTGCTTACTGTGGATGACAGAAATAATATAAAATTCTCTACCACTTCAGGCTATTTTTGAAATTTATTGTTAAAGAACTCTTGTCCTTACTTCCTGGAGGAAGACTCCCCAGTGGCCAGAATCCTGAAGAGTGTCTTTGTGTGGAGCTGGATGTGGAAATGGAAGATAATGGAGGGACCATTTTGTGATGGGAAAATAGAATGATTCACTATAAAATAGATTGGACTAAGCAGATGGACTCAATTTTCCTTTTCATAGTTTTGATTTTAGCATAGCTTAGAAGGACAGAGTAATACTAGAGTTTCCCTGTTGAAATGATGCCTCAGCTCAAAATAGTCTGTTTACATTCTGAAGTCCTCCTCCATTAATGCATATTGCCTCTGTTATCTGAAATAATTTTAATTATATTTCACACTTGTCTTTTCCTGTTTGATCTATTCTCTCCCCACAAAAATACAGAACATGAAGTATTGCGTTTAAAATAATGTTTACATTGGTATGTTTAACAGGGCACATTCAGTTTGCACTGTAAGGGAGTGTTTTTACTTTCTTGTTACATTAGGTAGTGATAAAGAAAAGAACAGTCACATAGACAAAAGACATTAAACCAAATGAATATATGGATCAGAAAGTATGCCACCCACTGCTTGAAATGGCATTAATGTGAGTTTTTGGATGAGAGGTTGTACTCTGTAAGAAAGGGCTGCAGGACTTCGTTCAGAGAATTAGCATTTGCTTTTCACAAACAATACAGGGATACAGCTCAGAGAGAGGCCGTTCAGATCGATCCCACCCAAGTGAAACTATGATTGACCTTTGTACGCTGGTAGCAACAGAAAGAGCCCTGTTAAGATCTGGTCCTCTCTGTAGGAGGTGCTGTGGTAAAGACTCCTCGGAGAAGACAGCCCGTTTCCTGAAGTTTGCCACCTAAGGGAGCCCAAACATGATGGAGGGTGGTGACTAATATGGTGATGACTGGCCCTGCTTGCAGGTTTAGTTGTTGATTTAACTAGGTGTAAACCAGGCAAGAAGCAAGTGTGGGATGGGAAGGGTTGTCTGAAGAGCAGAAAAAGAGAGGAGGAGAACTGGGTGGAGGCTGGTGGGAGTGGGCATGGCAGGAGGTGCTGAGTGTAATCACCCACCCATGGGGACCTCTTCGACCAGGCCACTCTCACTCTGCTGCTGGTGAGGGCTGGCACCAGAGAGGCAGAGATGGCAGCACAGCATCCTGGCCCAGGCTGCCCCTTCTTTGCCAGGAGCAGGACCCCACAGCCAGAGCTCGGTCACGCTACGTCTGGGTATGCACCTGCATCTCCGAGCAGGTACTGCTGGCTGCCCGATAGCAGCTGCGGTGCTCGGAGTGGGCAGTTCAGTGAGCAGGGGTGGCCACCCTACCGGTTGAAGAGGTGTGGTAAAAGCTTTCTGTGCAAAGCAGCAGGAAAGGAAGAGGAGCTGAGGGAGGAGAAAATGTTTCTTTGTGCGGATACAGGGAGTTAAATGCCTGGACAGCAGGATCATCTCTGGCAACAGCCGAAATCTCTATGGTTGAGTAATGACAGAATATCTGCTCCTGTCCACAGTATTGGAGAGGAACTGTGCTCACACCTGTGTGACACACCAGTCTGTGAGCCTCTCCTCCTGGTGTCCACAATCAAATGCGCCTCCAGATTCACTGGGGTGGGTGGGGGAAGCAAGCCTGGAAAAGTCAAGATGGGAAGGATGTGCTTGCTGCTCAAGGGAGGCAACTTGCTTCGGAGTCTGTGAGAAGGGCAGGTCCATAGGTTTCTCATACATCAGGTGTCTCATGTCCACGCACGACTCAGGGTCTGCATGCTTGTCTTGCATCTAGCCAGGATGGTGGTGTAAGATCACAGAAGAGCACTGCTGAGGTCAGCTAGGCATCTTCTTTTTCTTTGGAGAGAGGAGGTCATAATTGTTGTGGGTGAGGATGGCAGAGATTCAGAGGAGGTAAAATACAGTGATGCAGCCCAGAGTGCAGAACATATAGGTGCTCCAGCAGGTTACACTCTGTGAGAAAGCCAGTGGGATGTATACGGAAGACGGTCAGATACAAACCCTTCATGCCCTTTGCCTGTTCTCTTCCCAACAGAGGACAGGCTGGTGGCTGCCAGTTTACGTGATTCAGATGAGAGGGTAAAGGTGAGAGGTAAAATGAGATTTTTTTTTTTGTTGTTTACATCTTCTTTCTTAACTGGTTTACTTTACGCCTTGACTTTTCTACTTCTGTTTCCTGTAAGAACACACCTGCCCAGAAAAGAAACTCTTAAAAACATGTTGCCTGCCTGAATCCATTTCTCAGTTTGATAATTCAGTAGTGAAGTATGAGCATCACGTGCAACTCCAGCATAGCATATGAAACTGAATAAGCACACATACTTACTATATAGTCAGAGAAGGTTTTATGTGTATGTACATTTAAATGATTCTTGTTTATCTAAGAAGAAAGCTTTATTTCTTGCTCTGGAGGTTGTTTGTAACCTCCTCTGGGAGCTTCTGTCATGCAGAAGAGTTCAACTGGGTGAGTTGTCACACTTCAGGCATTTTGTGCTACCTTGTCCCGAATTACAACAGCCTCAGCTAAAAGGGTTGGTCATGGGGGACACTTTCAAATATCCCTGAGCTTTGAAGATCAGGACTGAGACTTTGTAGTGGCTACAGCAAGAAACTAAGAAGATCCCAGCATGGAGGCAATTGCATCTTACTGTGCAGATACAAGGAAATAGCCAAGATAGCATCCCAACTAGAGGATCAATATTTCCTCTTACAGATCTAGAGATGAGGCATTCCTGCCTAGCTGTGTGGAGGCATGGATTACTCCAGTAAGTGATCAGCAAGGAGGAAGGAATAAAAGTGGAGGCTGACAGTAGCAGCATATTTTTAGCACTGTTGACGTGACATTAAACAGGACCAAAGCAAGTGGGAAGCACTGAATCCTGGTCTGCCCTCCTTTCTAATCTTGTCGCTTAGCTCTGGGCTTACTTGAGTTTATGCTACCTTTTCTTTAACCGAACAGCAGTCATACAGAGGTGCTGCTAGAACACTTGAGGTAGGCTTTGATTGCCTCAGTGGAAAAACAGCGATCTTGGAGACATCAGCGCATTTTTGGCTGGAGGTTATGTGAAACATTACCATGCAATCTCACCCAGAGACTCAGAAGGGGAGGGCAGATGATTCTGCAGGGACTTGATTTTATTGATAAAAGAAGCTTTTTAGGAGCAAGTAACAGTTAACTTTTTGGGGTGAGGAAAGATAAGAGCCCCTGTAACAGCTGGATCAACTGCTGCAACAAAGTCATGCTGGGCAATTCAAATTATGGCATTTTGGGGGGGGGGG
>VYXH01001402.1:49379-60284 GCA_013397275.1 Burhinus bistriatus | reverse complement strand
GACAACCTGTGCTGATGAATTAAAACAGTTTTAGGAAATGTTTCTAGGCACTGGATCTCTCCTGAATTCTGTTACATTGAAAGATTGATTTGCGGTATGGTATTGGTGTTATATTTGCCTGTATTGGGTCTTGTGGCAAGGTTTTGGTAGCAAGAGGGGTACAAGGGTGGCTTCTGTGGCTGCTAGAATCTTCCCCCATGTCCGATAGAACCAATGCCTGCTGGTCCAAGACAAACTGACCAAGGCTGAGGCAATCAGCAATGATGATAGTGCCTCTGTGATAACTTATTTAAGAAGAGGGAAAACAACCCAAGTGCGCAACAGCAACCAGAAGAGAGGAGTGAGAATATGTGAGAGAAACCACCCTGTGGACGCCAAGGTCAGTGAAGGAGGGGGAGGAGGTGCCCCAGGCGCTGGAGCAGAGATTCCCCTGCAGCCTGTGGCGAAGACCATGGTGAGGCAGGCTGTCCCCCTGCAGCTCACGGAGGTTAACGGTGGAGCAGATATCCACCTGAAGCCTGTAGAGGACTCCACACTGGAGCAGGTGGATGCCCGAAGGAGGCTGTGACCCTATAGGAAGCCTGTGCTGGAGCAGGCTCCTGGTAGGACCTGTGGAGTCCATAGAGAAAGGAGCCCATGCTGGAGCAGGTTTGCTGGCAGGAGTTGTGACCCTGTGGGGCACCCATGTTGGAGCAGTCTGTTCCTGAAGGACTTCACCCTGTGGAAAGGAACCATGCTGGAGCACTTCATGAAGAACTCCAGCCCGTGGGAAGGACTCAGGTTGGAGAAATTTGTGGAGGACTGTCTCCCGTTGGAGGGACCCCATGCTGGAGCAGGGAAAGAGTGTGAGGAGAAAGGAGTGGGAGAGACAACGTGTGGTGAACTGACCACAGCCCCCTCCCCGTCCCCCTGTGCAGTTCGGGGGCAGGTAAAGAAACCGGGAGTGAAGTTGAGCTGGGTAAGAAGGGAGAGGGTGGGGGGGAAGGTGTTTTAAGATTTGGTTTTATTTGTCATTATACTATGCTGATTTGATTGGTAATAAATTAAATTAATTTCCCTGAGTCAAGACTGTTTTGCCCATGAGAGTAATTGGTGAGTGATCTCCCTGTCCTTATCTCAACCTACGAGCCTTTCATCGTATTTTTTCTTCCCTGTCCAGTTGAGGAGGGTGTGTGATGGAGTGGCTTGGTAGGCACCTGGTGTCCAGCCAGGGTCAGCCCACCACATTGCCTGAAAAATATTCATGTGGAGTTTGAGAGTTAGAATGGGCCAGAGACCATTTCCAGAAATAAGTCTGGACATAGAGACAATTATTAAGAAAAATAATGTGTTTTCAAAAGACAACGCTCAGGAATGTGGGAGTGAGTTATGGGTGGTATGTGGGAAGACATTCATGGTCCATTGCTGCTGTTAACACTGAAATTCAGGACAGAGACCAGGAAAAGCTCCTTCATTAGAAGTGTAGGGCAGCACTGGAACAACCAGGGAATTTGTGGACTACCCACCCTGGGAAGTTTTCAGGACTCAACTATACAAAGCCATGGCTGACTTGACCTTGCTTTGGCAGTAGTCTTACTTGGAGCTAGATGCTGGAGTGGATGACCTCTGGAGGTCCCTTCTGAATAACATTTCTTTCATTCTTTGATTTTGAAGCTGCACAACTGCGTTTGTCAGGTAACATGCCAAGAGCATTTTCCATCTGCAAGAGACCTTTAACACATTTAACATGGATACACAATGAGACTATGCTTATCATTAAGACCTCCTCATTCTTGCATTATAAACCTACTGCTTTCAATTCACTGTCCTTTGAATTTTGAAAGCACTCAATAACACAGCAGTGGCATTAAATTTGTTACTTTTATATGAATTCTTGGAAATAGAGGTACTTGACAATGAACAGAATAAAAAGAAAGAGGTGATTAATGAAAGGGAGAAAGAAGGTGGACCTTAACTGAGCTAGACTTTCAGGGCAACAGGGAGACAATCAATAACACGCTTCCATGTTTTCCTGATGAAACCTTTTCCTTGGGCTAAAACTCAAAGGAAGTCAGAGGGGTGCTGGTATGCTTTTGTGGTCGACTTTTAGCTGAATCAAAGTCCATTTTGAGATGACATTTTTGTCATTTTATAGCTGTTGTGTCATTATAAAGCCATTATGTCATTATCAGTGGATCTAAGCATTAAAGCTGGGTGAACAGGTATGGAACAGCTGTCATCATTCTCCTTGCATGACTTTATCAACATCTAGCATTGTTAAGATGGTCTTCCAGAGACCACACATAGTTGGACTGCTCTTAGCATTGTGATCCTGTAAGATGTGTGTCTGTTATTGTATTACAAGTCCTAGAATCACTTAATAGTACAAAGGTCTCAGCTTTCATTTTAAAACTTATCAAAGGTCTCACCACTGTGGTGGCAAAGAGAAGCTTCAGACTGAGACCGGAAAGCAAGTATTACAGCAAAACTACCTGAGACTGCAACGTTGTTGGCACAGTGGCTCTGAAAGGCGTGATATGTCAGTGCAGTGAAGAGTCAGGCTGTGGAAAAGATGATAATTTCATTTTAGAACAGCTTTCAAGATTTCAGAAACTTCTTTTTAGTTTTCTTGAAAATGGTATTGTGCGTGCAAATCGTTTTCCTTTAAAATCTGGAGGATGTTGAAGTATGATGCTGTAGGCAGGGGATAGCCAAGGCATTGGTTTGGGATGTGGCCAAAGATCTGAAAGGCTTTTCTCTTCAGATCATCATGGACTCAGGCAGAATAGGGAACTGGACCTGGACAATCTGTCTGACAGATTACTTCTTGTGAAAAATGAGAGAGAGTGGAGCTCCCCATTTCTTCTCATGAAGCTTGTGTAGAAATCCTCCTGAGTTCCTGCAACATGGTAGATTCAGATGAACATTTATTTTTCCATACGTATTTGGAAGACACCCATTTTTCAGCTTGGCTTACATTGGCACAAAGGCTTTTGACCATGGTAGCTGACCAGAAGACTCTTTATGGCAGGAAAAAAGAAAGATGCTGGCTTATCAAACTGTTGCATCGCATACTAAATGCTGCAAGTAAGCACTCTACAGCCTTCCCTGCCTTTCTAAGGGTCAAATGCTGTGCCAGCCCAGGTGGAGAGAGACCAGGGAGCATATTCTGGTGTGCCAAGGCAGGGGAGTTACTCTAATGCAGCCCTGCAAATGCCATCACAGCATACGCAATACTGCACAGCCAAATCTGCAGGCCAATGTCCTATCAGAAGCAGAAGGCTTTCCACAAGTTCTGCATTTTTCACAAGAAATTTTTGTTCACATCTAATTTTGTAACGTTTGTCATGAAACAGATAGCTGAACTATCAGATATCTTTTCCAGTAGCAAAAGGTGTATCTTATGTTTTGGCAGTGGTCATCCTGTCATCAGATCTATTTCAGAATGTTGTTTTAAGACAAGATTGATCTTAACTGAACGTGATGGTCATACAAAAAACCTTTCTGCATTAAATACTTCATTGTTGAGAGTTAACTGGTAGCTTTTTCTAAAGGACTGATGGTGACATGTAGCACATACTGCAAAATACTTTCTGATTGCATTTTTACTGTATCCATCCTTATCCGGTAAGCTTAAAAGGATTAATTAAATATAGATTGAATTAATGAAGATCCATTCTTGAGGAAAAGGAACAAAAGCAGATTTGCTGAATTTAAATGAAAAGCTAATTTTACTCAACAGCTTTTAATTTGTTCAGGATTCTGAAGAGTAGAAAGCAGCATTCTGAAGCTTTTCGTATCTTGAATTGTACACAACTGAATGTATTCATGCTCCAGAACTGATATATTTACAGAAATCCAAAAAGCAGTTTCACATTTGTCTCTATGAGACAGAAATTGAATCATTACCATGCTGTCTTTGCTGTTTCATGTCTCTTATCTTGATCATGAAGAAAATTTGGAAATCAAACATAGGAAAATTGTAAGGATTTTTAAATGTTATGTTTTTAAATGATGTGAAATAAATCAATTGGATTCACTTGAACCACTTAAAACGGAAGATTCTGGGAAAAGCCATAAAAATTGTTTTCTCTGTTGAATAGTTTTAAAATTGTTTTCATAGTGGTTCCATATATCTCATAAAAAGTTACTGACAGCACATTTATCACCATTTTACTGCTTCTTATAAATATAGCTGTTGGTGATGATTTTATATAACAAACATGCTACAAAAAATAATTAGATTTTTCAGCCTCAAGCAAGCACTAAATAATTTAATATCCTTCTTTAGTAAATGCACCTCTAAATACATCCAGATCAAAAGCCAGACATCAGCTGAACTAAGTGGTAATCAAGGAAAGAAATGGTAATTCTTAGCAAAGCTCCTGAACCAAAACTATGCTTTCTCTTTCAGTTTGAGACAACAATAGCAAAATGCAAAGTATTTGTGTTTGAAATCCCAGCAGAGAAAAGGACGTGATTTGTCTCTCTCTGTTTTTGTTTAGCGGGTGATGTTTTCACTCATGTTATGAAGCTGATCTCAGTTGAAAATACAGCAGATTTCATTATGTTTATGTTATTTATAATCTATTAGGTGAACTGACACTGATATTTGCATATAAAAAAAAAATCCAAGAAACTGTCAGTGGTTTATTTGTCCGGAGAGAAGTAGCTAAATCTAACAAGAAAGATTTTTTTTTTCTTTTTTTGTTTTTCTTGTAGCAAGGTATCCTGCTTTATAGTGCCTTTTTCTGTGACAGAAAGTCTATGTGCTGAAGGATTACAATGATAAATTATTCCTTTAATGAAGTCAACCTTCAGTTCCTCCCCAGTTTCTAAGGAGCAGAAGTCAGGGCTGAGGGGCTCCAAGGTTGCCAACCTTGCCAATGAGTTGTGGTGATGCAGCGCTGCGTCATATGACGGATTGCCTAGGGTTTTCAGGAGCTCCAGTATTTATAGCTTCTAAGAATCTACATCTGAAAAAACGTACTTTAAAGTTTGGAAATTAAGATTATCTGAGGAAATGTCATTTTCCCTTTGTTTTATTCATAACTGTTACAAAATAAACATCAATAACAGGATTATGGGATATTTCTTTCCTCTTAAATGATGATTGTGCTTAGGAATCACCACCACCAGCTACATCAGGATATGGTGTGATCAGAACAAAAGAAGAGTTACCCTCAGTGATCTTATAAGTAAAATGCAGTAAAATCCAACCTAATGTTTCATCCTGCTGTTTCCAATTGAATATTTTTGCATTTTTCAGAACATGTGCTTCCTGACACAGGCAGAAAATGTAAGTCAAATGGCTGAGATGTCCAAAGAAAAGGAAACTTGGCATTTTCACCCTCCCACATAATGGCAGTCAAAGGAATGAGTTCAGAAAACAGTTCTGCACACTGGAAAGTGCTCTCAGAAATTACCCACTGGCAGGAAGGGGCATGGGTGGCACTCTCAAAATTACGAGGGACAAGTTAAAGCTGCTTTTAAAAATGACAAATTCGAAATAGTCATTTTTAGAAGTAAAAATGATTAGACCACTTGACTTCCTAGAACACTGTATCACTGTCTCTGTGAAGTGCTCGAGTACCGCAGATATGAGTGTCATGAAAAAGTCTGGAAATAAATTTCACGATGCTCTCTGCAGTGTAAGGCTTGGGAGGGGTGTGAGACCAGGCATTACAGTGTCAGGGTGTGCTTTGACACATG
This sequence comes from Burhinus bistriatus, assembly GCA_013397275.1. Classification (NCBI taxonomy): domain Eukaryota; kingdom Metazoa; phylum Chordata; class Aves; order Charadriiformes; family Burhinidae; genus Burhinus; species Burhinus bistriatus. Next base: position 54,593 of record VYXH01001402.1, on the reverse strand, counting down.
CTGGTGTTGATTTTCAGAATACACTATGCTGTAACAATATTACATACTTCTTAGAATTCAGAACTTGATCTCATTTGAAATTTTAACCTTAGTATTCTGAAAACATCTCCTTTCTGTTTTTATACATAACTTCCTTGATAGGAAATGCTCTTAAGAACAGAATTACTTATATAGTCTTATTTTTGTTGTTTATTGAAGGTATTTTGTAAAACATTATTTATATATGAAGTTGTATATTATAATGTTATGATTAATGTTCCTGAATTCTGTTTTTGTTACCATTTCTCATGTAAAATCTTAAAGATTTAGATCTTCCCTCATTAATGAAGCAGGACAAAGTTTAAATATTTCAGTTGTCTTCTTTCAGACTTCTTAAACAAGAACAATTTTTTCCAGAAGTAGAATTATCTTTGAAATAATGGCTTTTGCATAAAATGTAAATAGTTAGCAATAGTTATCTCTCTGAGCTATCTCAGGGTAGCGGTAATTCAGTTCAATAGTTGTTTGTCTTCCTTTGTAAGTGCAGAGATATATCATAGTCTTATATTGTAGCTACCTTATTTTTAATGTCTGTGAGAGGGTACAATTTCTAAACAGATATCCAGCAGCTTACAGGTGTAGTCCAAGAATTTATCAAATATTCATTGCATGTAAATGATTTAGATGGTTAGTTAATGACCCACAAAATATTTAAGTCCCTTCAAAAGCAGATTACACATTTCAGTCAATATCTGAGTGGATGATAATTTTCCAGTAAATCTGTTATTACTTACATGTATATATATCTTTGTGTATATGGACTATATTCCAGTGATGATCTGTGTAGCATGTCTGAAATACTGCCATTCAGCAGAACATATGCCAAACCATGAAGAACAGTATTTTTATATATGGCTATGCAGGTATGGGACAGTATTTGTGGAAGAAAGTGTGAATAGAGCTGATAAGCTGGTTTGTATACCAGCTTTCACTTTTGAAACAGAACCCAAAGGTATTCAGAAGCATTATTAGGTGTTTCTGAGTTCAGCACAGTAGCTTTCGCTCTCTAAAGAAGAGACCATGACTTGTTTGGAGCGTGGCTGTGCTTTCTTCTGAAAGAATCTGGCCATTCTGGAACGTGCCCTGGCCACATCGTCTTTTTTATCTGGGGGTGGTGGAAACTGGGAGAGAGATTTCAGTGCCTCAGCTTATTGACTGTAGAGTAAAATGAGTCAGATAATAGTCAGGATTCAAAATGGTTGTTTTGGAAACCAATGGAGACTCTAAATCATTGCATAAATATTAATAATCTTTGTGTCATCATTAGCATTACTAATATTGTAATTTTATATGCTGTATGTTGCAATTTCACCCATGAATCATCTACATTGGGGCTCTTAGCTCAAGGTTGGGAGAAAAGATGTAGTCCATGACTACTGTTCTCTCCAGAACACACTGCACATGCTATTGTACATTAAATTCTTCATATGAATTCGTTGTAAATGTCGTTCAAGTCAAGTTCAGATGTTTATTTCAAGCTGCTATTGAATATATGGAAAAAGCACTATTTCATGTGATCTTGAAACAATCTTCGGAGGACTGTAAACAGCTCATTTTGCCCCCTCTAATTCATGACTGAACATCCCAACATTTGTTATACTCTTGAATTCAGTAAGTAGTTCTCTAGTTAGATGTTTGTAATTTTAAACATGTAGATTTCATAAACAGAAAGTTATTGCCATAAATCACAATTTATGTGTGTTTTTGTGCTGGCAAATGAGGTATGTTTTAAAGCAGTTTTAATGAAGTTTTAAAACTGTAATTATAGAATAAGTCTAAAATATTTTCTTTGCTGTTGCTTTCATTTCAAAGGAATGAACATATCTGACAGAAAAATCATCAGAAAGTACATTTATGTCTGTTAGCTGTATGTTGAAATCAGTTATTTAGAAAATGACTGAAATGACTAGCTAGGTGTTATGTGGCGTGGGGAGTACTTAGGGTATTTGGAACTATTAACCCATGAAGCATCTGAAAGCTACTTTTTAACATTTAAAAATAGACGTAGAACAACCATTTATTTCTCAATGTGGGTTATTTGCAACAGCCTGTTACTTTTCAAATTTGTTTCATTATATTCTCACCTGTTAAGTTTACATTTTTGGTCCATTAGCACCATGTTTCATCCTGCTCTGCCCTCCTCCAGCTGAACAGCAGTACTGTGCCGTTGGGAATGCCTCCGGCGCCTGGGTGTGTTCCGCTGTGCCTGGTTTCGTAAGGCGGTATCCCTGCTTTTCCTGAGAATTACATTCTGCCTGTCAGGAGACCTGGGTCTGTGATACCTGATGAATAAATCACAGGCTGGCTTTGGGTGTGAGATGAGCACCTCAAAGTTGAGCTGAGCCAAGGCAGTCGCACCTTTGGAGAAGGCTTAGTGGTCGCATAGGTACCTAAGGATGTTTTAGTCCTCAAATTTAGGCATGTCTGGGTTTGCAGATGCTGAAAAGGGTTGGACGTTGAAAGGAGGGGGAGTAGTGGTTGAAAAATCCAACCTAGGAGCACTTTTGAGGCATAAGTACTGTTTTGAATTGCTAAATTGGTTTTGGTGGGAGCTTCAGCACTTAACTGTTTCCTGAAGCAATGGCACTTGGATACATCATTTTACTGCTCCCCTGCGCAGGCCAGTGAAATCTGTGCTGTAGGGAAAAGTACTGGTGAAATAAAAAGTGGGGTGAGTCTTGGGGGGCGTGTGTGTGCATTTGCACTCAGCAGTGCTGCGAGAAAATGTGAAAATTGCAGTGTTAGTGGCTGAATTAATCTGGTTGAAGTCCCGCACAGTGTGGTGTATACGCCACAAACTTTTTAGTACTGCACTGCAGGTTACAGACACAGCTGTAATGCACACATTAGACAAGGCTTGGGAAGAAAGCTGATAGTAAGAAAGGAGAGGTGGGGAGTCCTAAAAATTATCGTGGGAAGGTGGAGAAAAAAGTGATAGGAGTCAGACATGGGAGAAATGAAAGAAAAGAAGAAAGAGAATTAATACTGAAAGAAAGAAATAAAAACACTAAAAGAGAAAAAAGATGGTGGGAGTGAGAATTAGAGAGATAACAGTGAAAAAAAAAGGTTAAGAAACATGGGAACAGAGAAAGAGAACAAAAAGCAGGGAACATGATGGGCTGAGTATTCTTCAGGCTTATTCTTTGTAATAATTGGCATGTGTGAAGTGAATAGCTGCCTTTTATTGTTTGCTGTAATACTTCACCATTTGCACCTAATATTAAATTTCCTCACACTTCTGGTAAATAATTTTATAGAATTCACAGATTACTTGCCAGAACACCTGTAAGTAGCTTGTAACCATGGCTTAACACGAGCAACTCCTTCTGCTAATGTGTTTATAACAACCTTTCACATTGATGAAGTGATTCTCCCAACATCTGCTAATTCCCCACTAGCCACTTACAAGCCTCTTCCCAGGAAAATGTTTGGTTGTGCTTTTTCACATATTGCAGGATAAAGAATTTCAATAAGGAGACCAAACCTTCCTGCTGTTGGATTTGTTTGCTGGCTTCATTAGTATAGCTTTCCATGTGGGTTGATACTGATACTAGGGACAACTCTTTTCTTTCCGTACAAACAAGTTTTGCCATTGACTCCCATACCGGAGCCTAGCTGAACTGTAAACAAGGTTTCCCTCCTTTCCCTCCGGCACTTTTATATAAAGCACTTGACTGCACTTGTTACTCAGTCTTACCCAAACGATTTTATATTGATCTATATAAATAGATATAGATCGGTATAAAGAAGAGTTTTATATCCCAGGATGGCTGTATAACTGGAAGCTGTATTTCTCCTCAGGAAGCCAGGAGTGATACTTCCCATCGTATCTTCAAGTGAGAATGCTTCAGCTCTTTGCTTGATTTATTTTGCTATTATTATTTCCATGGTTAATATCTCTCCAGCATCTGCAGACCTTTCAGTGCCGAGGTTGCCTTTTCACTCATCAGCACGAGACAATATGTCACATTTTTGGTTGACCTCTTGTTCTCCTGTGTCTTCTGAAGTGTTTACAGGATTTGTGTCACCCTGGCTCGCTGCACGCCAGGCATGTGAGGGAGCCTCTCTGCTCCAGCCTGACGGCAGCTTTGGACATAATAACAAGACTTGTCCTTTCACAGCTTTGCAGCGCTCTTCAGTCCCGTGGTTGGTTCTTTATTTGAATCTAGAGATAACCTCACTTTTTTTCAGCATTAAGAAGCCTGGAGTAATACCAGACAACACAAATTAGATTGTGTGGTTGCCCCGGTTGTTTGTGGGATCTCACAAGGTTGTGTTTTGGTTCCTTTATTTTCCTTCCAGTTGCCTTCTGTCACTTACAGCAACAACAGACTGACTGATATTACTGTTTCATTTCTGACATATTATTTATTTTTTTTGGCATCTGGTTACCAGCCTGATTCCTGTCTGATGAATACTCAGGGCTCAGACTTTGTGCGGATCTATGCACACACTTCATTAGAAGCACTCTGCTGATTTTGTTTGGATTGCTTCTGTGATTTAATCTCCATAGGGATCAGAGTTTGCGGTTGAAAAATTTGATAACTCCATGGCAATGATTGTTGTAAGCACTGTGATTGGCTGCTAATACAGAGATGAATGTAAGCGATGACTCTATTTGCCATTAGAAAAAGCACTCACACTGTTATTTGCTAGTGCTCAGCTTCATGTGGCTCCCTTTCTACAAATGCAGCCAGTTTTGATTATATACCATCCTGTTTTGATTAAAAAAAACAACAACAAACCCCAAAATGTTGAAACTTCAAATGTTTTTCTAAAGCTTACCACTACTGAACACAGATTTACCCTAGCCAGCCGGCTTGCGTATTGAAATAGTCCCTGCTCCTAGTGCTGTCTGTTCTTACAGGCTTGGCTGCAGTAAACACAGTCAAAATTTGGGAAAAAAAACCCAACCAAACCCCAACCAAGAAACTTTGGGGTTTTTTTTGAAAGATTTTCTTGTAAACTGCTATAACCATTTCCTGTTTTTAGCAGCATTTGAACATTCTTGTTTGGGGAGGTCTATTTCTACCCAGTTTTAAAATAATTAGTTTACACTGATTATACTGGAAGATAACAGTAATTCATTGCTCTCTGGATTAGTATGGGATGAATGGAATGGTAGTTACTTAGTGCAAAATATTTTCAGGATTCTTGTCCTTATTTGGATTTTTC
>VYXH01001402.1:0-49328 GCA_013397275.1 Burhinus bistriatus | reverse complement strand
TTTTTTTTTTTTTTTTTTTTAGAGCTGATTTCAAAGGGCTCAGAAGAGATTGTTTTAGCTTAATATGACAAATTTTCTTCCCTAACATACTTCTCTCAGTCATGTAGGAGAAGCATTTAATGTGAACAATGTGTGTCCATTTCAGTTTGTCATAAGAGTTCAGATTTGGTTGTGCATAGCAGCAGTCACTGCTGAAATACAGTAGTTAACCTGATGGCTAATTTGTAAGAAAAGGAGGAGGATGGGTTGGCAGGGGGAGAAAAAAAAAAAAAGAATATGCCATACGTAAAATATTTTTTGTCACAAACTGGTCAGAACTTACGTGCTATCTTGTGTTGCAGGGATAGCTCCCCATTGAGCTCCAGACTATTATTGGGAAATCCCCATGTATCTGATTCTTCAGAAAAATAGTTGCAGGGATTTTAGGAGGGGATTTTGTGCAATGATTTGGTATTTCACTGCCTTGAAATGAAGAGACGGAGACAACGCAGTAGAAAGAAACATTATAAAAAGCAGCCTTATCTCTAACTGTTTATGTTCTCCCCTAACAAGATGGAGGTAAAAATTCAATTAGCAGCATTAGTCACAGTCTAAGATTTGAGTTCCCCAGAAAAACACTCTGCAGTCAAGTTCTGCTGCTATTCTTAGCAATTTTTTCAACCTTGCCCAAAAGGATGGAAGATGAGACTACTGCTGATGAGTCATATTGATGACAAACAGAATGGATAATGTCAAGTAGGTGTTTGGCTCCTACACTGTCTTCACAAGTAAATATCTGTACTGAAATAATGTATCAGGAATAGACAATTGGACCAAGCACAAATGTTTCCTAGTAGGATTGTAACAGCAGGTGGGGCATTGGCTTGCCTTTTGTGTTTGTGCTTTGGCTGTGTTTCCTGGTGTAAAACTGAGGCTGAACTTGCATTCAGTAATCCTAGGGAAAATGGTATACGTGAGGCAGGGTTATAATATTCCTTGCTTGGCTCACTGCCATAAGAAAAGTGTTGGCAATATTAGGTCAGAAAATAAGAATGGACATACTGACTTAATTGGAGGTCCATCTAGCCCAGTATCCTGTCCCTGACTGTTGCCTACGGTTCATGCTTGAGGAAAAAAGGCACGGGGAAGAACATAGATATTCCTGCGCCTTCCTCCTATTCCTCCTGGCCTTAACGTGAATGAGAGGATCTATTCACTGTGGCTGTATTTTCTTGGTTGTTGGACTGTTTTTCTTTCAGCATCTGGAGCTTTCTGAGTCTGGGAGTTTCATAATGTAATTACGTGTTATATGAAACCCTACCCGTTTTGATTGTATGATAAATTCATGTAGCAATTTTGGTCTTATACCAAGAACCCATGACATTGTAGTGAAAACTGATCTTTATACATATCTGCTTTTCTACACGATATTGCAGTAGGCATAGTCTTGCCCTAGGTACCACTGCCTCATGTTTACAGGGAGTTTTGTGCATGAATGGTTGAATTAATGTTGCTTAGACAGGATTCATATCCCCTCTTTTAGATGTCTATAATGTACATCTGAGTGAGAAACTCATTTGAGTTTCTTTTACAGTCAATTGAAAAAACAAAAAACAAAAACCAAGCACAGGAATTGTAGAGCACGATTAATCTGGTCCATATTAAACATTTACCTTTGAGTAGGATGAGCTGCATGTCAGAATTGCCGCTTTCTCTCTGTTAGATGTAAAGAGGGCACGACTCAGATATAGATTTCTATTCTGGACACCTTTGCATTTGGTCAGATGAATATCACTCTCAGTGAGGTCATCCACTAGGGAAGAAGGAATATACATAATCCTGGGAAACAACTGTGCTTTAGGAAATCAGTCACCAGGTAATGGGCTGGTAAAGTGTATTTTACTTGCTGTCCTTCCTTGGACACGCTTTGGGTGGGTGGTAGCTAGACCCTTTGGGCACTAGCTAAGGTGCTTCTGCAGTAGAGAAAGAAACAGCAAGGAAATTTCATCCAATTAAATACTCTTAAAACTATATATTTTTTTTTTTAGTCTATAATCTCAAGAGAGCCCATTCCTGGGATGATGTAAGTGGACTGTAAATAGGGTTACCAGCACAGTGTCTCTTAAAAGGTTGCCCAGAACATTTTGATTAACGCTATCTTGTTTATGTTTGGCAGCTAGCAAAAGGGAGGAAAAGAGAACACAAAAAAGAGCAAGTCAAGGTGAAAAAAACACTTTGCTCCTTTAACTAAAGGAAGGTGGTAGGTAAATGTTATCCTCACAAGCACATGCTGTGCAATGGGATGGAGAATACGAGCTGATCCCAGGGCTGGGGGAAGAGGAGAGTTGCTCCCTGCACCCAGGAGATAGTGAGCCGCAGCTTGCAAATGCCTTGGTGGTGTGCCTTTAGCTGGGAGCTTGCCATCTCAAATCCATTCCAAAAATTTGATCTCCCTGACGGCTGAGGAATCTGTCGCTGCCATACCACATGTTGGCACAAACATACTGCCTTGCAATTGATGTTGCCCTTTTGATGTCAAGTCTTTCCTGATTCTAATGCCAAATCCATAGTGTTTGATTCCACTAGGTAATTGGAAATGATGTTTTGATTTTAACTATTTGCCAGTGAAAAGATAAGAGAGGAAAACTGATCCAAGGACATAAACCATTCTAGACTGAGCCAAAAGTAAGCATTCAAGAACCTCTAGCATTTGACTTAGCCTGGTTTTGCAGTTTTTTGTAACTAACAGCAAATGACATTTAGCTTCTAGTAGTGCTTTCTGGCATTCTTGTGCTGTGCTTTCTTCAAAACAAACAAAAAAGACATTCATGCCCATTTCTTGGTTGTTCTGGCATTTCAGCATTCCTTCCCACAGAAATTTCAGGTGCCAGCATGAGATTTCAATACAGAAATTCTAAAGAATCAGAGTACCATTTTAAGTTTATTTAAGACATATGCTATGAACTTTGGATGTGGAAGTCAAGCTCTAGCTGTTTGAGACTTAGGGAGATTTCAATATTCTACTAGTTAGTCTTCAGGAATAATCAGAGATGAGAGTGGGCAGGCCCCGAGTCACGATCCTTTGTCTCTTACAAATTTAGAGTCTGATCTTGCTTTAATTGCCTGTTTTCATTCCTTAAAATCAGAAATTTAGAAATTCTTATTTTAGTTAACGTGGCTAGTCAGTAGGTTGGGATTCATCTCTCCTAGTTTAGACAGCTGCATTTACATCTAAACAGGTTGTCTAGACTCCTGTTGTAGTCAGTGGATGGAAATAGGGACTTTTTGGACATTATTCTCTGATGTAGTTTAGATGCCTATCTTATGGTGAAATGAATCATTTTCTAAGAAATGACTGTTCTCTCTCCTTTGGCTATAATGGAGCCTCGAACAAGCTTAAATGTAGATGTGGTAAGTACTTACATTCCCTTAACTATCTGTACAGGAAACTGCAATTTAAGTCTGCAGAAACTTCAGCTTTTCAGATTTTTGCAATACTATTTTATTGCCTTTCAAATTATTTCATTCATTGCTCAGAATTATCTTTGGTATGGAATGGAGGTATCAGCTGACACACCAAAATTTTAGATGGGAAGTTCAAGATATACACAAGTGAAAATGTAGATAAGATGTAGACTGAAATCTGGGCAAAGTCCCAAGAAGTGACATTCCTGCTCCGGTGAAAAGTGTTAGACTATTTTAAGAGCCACTCTTTTTGATTGATAGCACAGGGGGTGCTATCTGAAAGAGGATTTTCAGCACGTTAAGTATGTCAGTGGCATTTATTATCTTACACACTTTTGTTTTTGTTTCATGTTTTCTGAAGTCATTCTTTCACACACCTGTTTAAATATTCTGCTATGTCCTGAAGATTCTTTCTGGTACATTTGGCAAGCTAACAAGGCTCTGCTCATGTTTCTCACCTGAACAGTAAAGGGTAAAATGATTAGGAAAGTGCTCAATTTCTGTTGTTAATTATGTGAATTTAAGTACTGCATGTTTTGTGTTGTAATAACCGTAATTCCCTCCTTTTTGGGAACATTGCCATTTAGGTGTCACTACTGTAATGGGATTGACCTGCACAGTTTGTGTATTCCTCTATTGTCTTATAGCCCTGGAATTTTACTCTCTTTGCTGTATTTGTGAATTGAGGATGGTCTCTATGATTTAGTAGTCACTAGTCAGGACAGAAAAAAGATGTGAAGAGACATGACATGTCCTGAGAGAGGGCAATCACCCGTTCAGAAAAAATTTGGCGATGGGATAAAAGGAACTACCTGTTTTCTCCTTGGAAATTGTGCTCTGTTTTGGGAAAATAGAATTAAGAAATGTGGAGAAAAGGTCTTAATACTGATGGGATACATTACACGTACTTAATAACTGCTTTTCTCCCTGTAATCATTTGTCAGAAGGAGATTCAAAGTACTTAACTAGTATGTATTCACAGATTGGACCAGTCAGTCCATGTCCCTTCAAAGAATCAATGAAAATTTCACTTGGGCTGCAGAGAAGAACTTTTCTGCTCCTTTTTCATGTTAATTTCAGCAGTTAGAAGAGGCCTAGCTAAAAAGTAAAGTTACTGAACAAAATTGGTCCTGTTTTACCTCAAACCAGGACAGTGAGGGACAGAAATATGTGGAAATGTCCCACTCTCATTGCTTGATTTCACCTAAGTCCATAGAGTGAAAACTCCATTGAGTATGAATTGAAGCAGTAAAATTATGCAGGAACTCTGCATAATTTCTTGCAAGAATTTACTGGAATTACAGCAACAAAGGAGCCAGTTGATTGTTCTCATTTAGTTTTCCATCTCTGTTAGAAAATCATAATGCAGAACAATTCAGTTCTAGAAAAAACTGACTTGCAACATAAAATCTGAACAGAAAGAGTAGTTTTTCTCATTTAAAAAAGAATAAGTTCACAAAGGACACAGTTTCTACAAATAAAGAAGTAAGGACATTCCTGTGTAGGAAGGGAGGGGGACTGGTCTATCTCACCTGATAGACCTTACTAATGTACGTAGCCACACCGTGCTGCATCACCAAGAGTCATATACTCTACAAACCTGAAGCCTCCCCAATAAGAAGAATTGAAACACGTTATATGCAAGGGTAAGTTGAAATGTGACTTGCCTAAGGCCACATAGTGACAGAGACAGGAGTGAAATCCATGAGATTTGTCAAAGATATAGACCATGGTACCCCCAGCAGGAGAACACATTTAGTAGTTGTATAACTTAACCGGATATTCTGCCTCATTGCACCTGGTCTAGGATTAATCTGATTTCCTTCATGATTTATACTGATTGGGGTGAACTCAGGAGTCATTGGCAGTACTTTTTTTTGGTAGACTGTTTCACACGGATGGAACTTAATTCTTCAGGGGAAAAATCTCCCTTACTTAACGAAAGGCAAAAAGCTGGACAGTTGCACTAAGGAGAAAAAGCACATCACCTGCAGACAAGGAGCCGGGCTGGAGGGGAGCTGTGCCTGCAGGTGGGGGTTGGGGTGTTGGGAAGCTGCTGCTTCTCTCAGCCACATTGCTTGCTAGATTGCAGGTTCTGCAAATCAAGCTGGCTCAACTGAGCAATTCCTGAAGTTAAGTAGTATGAAGTGGAAATATAGATATATAAAACTGTTAGCCTCTGTTTGCTTTGGTCAGAACTTATTTAAAAAAATCAATCAGTTTTACTGAAAGCTGATGGGGACATATTCCAGGTTTTCTAGAAAATTCTGTACCTCCACTTGACCCTAAATATGCGTGAAACCATGATGTTGGCTGCCTTCTCCTCGCACACCCCCACCCTGCCTTTGTAAAAAGCTATCCACATTTATTTAATTCACACTCCCCAAGAGAAGTTTTGGAAGGACATCCTTATTTTTGTCTGCCTTCCCAATCTGATCCTGATGAAAACAATGGCTTAGTGTGATGCATGCTACTGGAAAACATTAGGGATAGTTGTGACAAAAGTCCCAAAGCTTTGCTAATGTCAGTGGAAAGCAGCCACGTGCCCCACAGCGCTGGTGGAGGCGTTGATGGGGTACATGACTTCCCAGAGTGCTGAAGGGCTTCCCAGCATGGTCTTTCCCAAGCAGAGCCAGTGCATTCAAATCCTGACCTTTGGTGATTAAATTCAATTCAACATTACAGGAGTGGAGACAATAGCCATGTAACGAGAAAAAAATATTTAAGAAAGGAGAGGGCACAAACCACAGCAGTAAATCATAGAATCATAGAATGGTTAGAGTTGGAAGGGACCTTAAAGATCATCGAGTTCCAACCCCACTGCCATGGGCAAGAACACCTACCACTAGACCTGGTTGCCCAAAGCCCCATCCAACCTGGCCTTGAACACTTCCAGGGATGGGGCCTCCACAACTTCCCTGGGCAACCTGTTCCAGTGCCTCACCACCCTCTGAGTGAAAAATCTCTTCCTGAGATCTAATCCAAATCTGCCCTCTTCCAGCTTGAAGCCATTAACCCTCGTCCTATCACTACATGCCCTTGTAAAAAGTCCCTCTCCAGAATTCTTGTAGGCCCCTTTCAGATACTGCAAGGCTGCTATAAGGTCTTCCTGGAGCCTTCTCTTCTCCAGGCTGAACAGCTCCAACTCTCTCAGCCTGTCCTCATAGCAGAGGTGCTGTAACCCTCTGATCACCTTTGTGGCCCTCCTCTGGACCCACTCCAACAGGTCCACGTCCTTCTTATGTTGAGGGCTCCAGAGCTGGACACAGTATTCCAGGTGGGGTCTCACAAGAGCAGAGGGGCAGAATCACCTCCCTAAATCCACAGCCGTATCAGTTTCGACAGTTAAAGCCGAGCTGTAAATGAATAAGGATTCATGCAGCAGCTGCCCTTATGGTCCTTGGTGGCTGTGTTTGAGAATTACTTCTTTAGAAAGACACTTAGACTAATGAACTTGGCCGTCGTCTTTTGAGAGGAGATTCACAGGCATGCAAAATCTCCCGGCAATGCTTTCAGAGATAGATAAGACAAAAATGACACCAAGGGCTATTGAGTAGCCTAGGCTGGCTGAACAGCCTTTCTGCTACTCAGTACCACAGCCCTTCTTCTGCGCAGAGTGCATAGAGAATAGCTGGGTTAGGGCGGGAAGGTATTAGCATTTATCTCAAGTTTTCTGACTGACAAGAGGTACTGAGCATCTCTGCGTCCCATTGCACACCACCGGGCAGAAGCGCTTGGTACTGTCATATCAGTGCATCGTATGTTCGTTGACTGGCTTGCTGTCAGGGTCAGGTTGCTCTTCTCCCCGACCCCTGAAAACCCTGTTCTGAAGATCCTATAAACCTTAGGATAATGTGTCAGCAATGTATCAAAGCAGTCCTTGTAATATTATGGCATGTAGATTATTTTTACTCTGTTTAGTCTAAAACAAATCAGGTCTCTTCCTATTTATTTTCCAGATTTATACCACAATACTTTAACTAGAGAAGGCAAAAGACAAAAAAAGTAAATGGGTCTTACCAACCATAGTTGCAAGCTAGCTTACTGCAGTGCAAGGCAAGGAACAGTCTCCTACTCTGGGACCTGAGCTGAAAAGCCTTTTACATCCAGAGTAAGGTTCAGACAGAATTTAAATGTCTCAGTCAAAATTCTGGAAAAAGCTTGGTTTTAGTTCCCTTCAAGTCATGGGAAACTATTAACATAAGGACATTCAAGGTTTTTTACATATTAAAATTTCCCAAGCACATCAATTTAGCTTCAATGACTTTGTTTTACAGTATACTCTGAGTATTTTGGTGCCTGTCTGAAACCGTAGCCCCATGACAAATGCAGAAAGCAGGAGTTATTTTGACAAGTCCTCTGATCATAGAATCATAGAATGGTTTAGGTTGGAAGGGACCTTAAAGATCATCTAGTTCCAACTCCCCTGCCATGGGCAAGGACACCTACCGCTAGACCAGATTGCTCACAGCCCCATCCAACCTGGCCTTGAACACTTCCAGGGATGGGGCCTATAGGTTTGATCTAAGCCCACCTCACAAAATGGAAATGCACGGGGTGGCCATTTCTCTTTAATACAAAGGGAAAGGAAAAGTCCTTGGCCCCTTTTAGAAAACATTCTACTGTGGTGGGGCTGGTGGGTGGGGGCCTCCAGCATCCCAAACCCCAAATCTCACCCTGCATTAAGAATGTGTCCTAACTGTCAGCAGACAAAAAGCAATCATAAATGCTGAATATTTTCTGAATATAAAGCAGCTGCAATGGCAGAGGAAATAAACATTACCTCTTGCAAGAACAGCCTCTTGCCTGGTGGTTGGGGAATACACGGGTTTAAGTTTCTTCAGGCAGACCTTATTCAGAAAGCTTGTTTTAAAAGGAAAACCGACTGCCTTTATTTCACACCTGCCTTAACGTTTAGTATTGTAACCATCTCTATATTGCCAGTATTGTCCCTAGTGTACTGGAAAGAATACTTGAGCACTGCAAATACTTGTTGAATCAGACAAGTTATAAATAGCTTATGGGGACATTAATTGGGTGCTAAGTAAGATTTAGGAAGGTATTTAGAAATGGGGTATATGCTAAAGGAAAAAAAAGGTAAGAAAGAAATAATAGTCCTTACTCTAGAGTCATGAATATTTGAGATAGGAAATACCTTTTTGAGCATTATCTACTTTCCTATGTTCACTAAAAACCAGATCTTTGAAGTTTGGCACAGAATTTGCTTTACTGTCCTGGGGGATTATTTCACAGTGATAGATGGCACTGCGAAATATTTCTTGCTAACCAGCTGAAATGTTTTCCTGCTCCATTGTTTTTCCCACTGTTTCTGTGGTGTGGACCAGTGAAGCCACAGGGAGATACAAGGAGTGGTGCCAGTTCACACCAGCTGAAGAAGCAGCCCACAGTCCCTTAATCCTCCCTCAGATGAATTTTACCTCTTTTGTGAATTCCTCCTCAGATACTTCAGATTTTTATACCTTCCTGAAGCCATTGGAATCATTCTGTCCAACTGCACAATTTTATCTCTTTGTAAACTTTGCCTCATCATTATTTTAATGCTTTCTTCTAGGAAAAACAGTCAGATTTATTTTTTTTTCCTTACTACTGCCAATATATCTAGGCAGCTTTAAAGAAAAAAGAAGGGGCTTGCAATGTTTTATAGGATCCTAAATTGCTGCTCTGCAGCAGAGTATTCTACAGGAATGGTGCAATATCGTATATAGTGTTTTATATGGGACTATATATCAACAAATAGCATAGACGATAAAAAGGCTGAAGTTGACCATTAGGTGTTCACTAGTTTAAAGGTGATCACTAGCTTAACCCAGACCTCATCAGATAGTCTCAGTGATTTGTGCTAATGAACAGAATTTTGTTTTTCTTTTCTGATTATCCATCCCAAAGGAGTTCATATTATGGTGATTTTGTTGTTAGAAGATAATTTGTTACTTTCTTTCTGTATCGTATTTGAAATATAGTTTAGGATTTGCCTACAAATTATGGGGACTGAATCAAAGTGCAGTATCATTAGCATTTCCTTTTCTCAGTGTCATGTCATTTCTGTTTTGAGGCTATTTGGTTTAATTTAAAGTTTTATTTCATTATAGTACTTATTACATGGATCAAGTATGTTTTCTGGAAATGCATTTAGAGAATACAGGTTCAACAAGGTGAAGTAATATTTATACATATTTACATATATATAAACATGAAATTGATTCTATTTGGAGATAACGGATGGACATATTCCTGAGGCTATTGCCTTTATACCATTGGTATTCTGTATCACTAGGAATGAATTTGGCTGGCTGTCATCAAAAAACATCACTTCCATAACAGGCAGAGAAATACAATTGCTTTTGCAATATTGCATACAGTAAGCTCAAGGGCTCTCAGTATGTTTTCTTACAGTTGCAGCTGACTGATGGAGATGAACCTTATGCTAATCACTGTAAATATAAGACCTGGTCTTAGATGGTATTTAGTACAAAGACTGCTGATGTAGTTTATTTATACAAACTTAATAAGTTATTTTTTTAGTGCTTAAGCAGCCATTTTAGAATCTGACAAATTAATACATTACTTCTGACCATCTGTAATATTTAGGGTGCACTTCCAGTCACCACAAGACGTGCTGCTCTTGATTTTGGACAGCATAGAGAAAATATCTTGCAAACTTAAACTCTTTAAAGCACCAACTTCTTGAAGTAATAATATTGTTAACACCTTTATCAGTGATTCTTCAAATCTTTTAGTACTTGTCATGTATCTTACTTAAGGAGATGGATATTCATGCCAAAAACAATAATAAAAAAAAAGGTTGCTGTTCTGGAGGCTTATGTAAAGAGTAAGCTACAAAGTACATTTTACATTTAGTTCTGAATGTTGCACAGTAATACTGTCTAGCCTTGTTTACGGTGTAGTCTTGTCTCTCATGATTTGGGAAGATGTTGCCCAGAATTTGACTAAGTTTCCATTAGAAGATTCCACTGCAATAATTTCATAGTTAAAAGAAAATAAGTATGTAAGTAGAGAGAAATCATATCACAGAACACAACCCAAGTCCACCCTGTGTTTTCTTTTCTCAGAGAAGAACAACAGATCTCCATTTGACCTTGCACAAACATTTTCAATAAGTACTTTGGACAAAATTTCAGGACATGTTCTTTCTTCACTGAAATCAGTAGTGAAAATCGCAGAGGCACCTCTGGTCCCAGCATTTCCATCCCACTCCTTCCCACCTCAGAACTCATTCACTGATTTGGGCAGCTACATTGCTACGTTGGCACCCTTCTGTCTGAGTGACATAAGAACATGCTGGTTAGTGATGGTGACGTGAGCACCCACTACCACCACTGCAGGTAAAGTTCATTGGAGCTCGTTTAAGCAGAGGTGAGGTACTAAGGACTACTTCCAAGTTGTTGGTGACTTAGGGACTAATCTGTCATGAAGGTGATATTTGGGTACAGAAAAGCCGCTGTCATTCATATGAGTTTTTTTTAAGGGATATTTTTTTTTTATTATTTTTATTATGAAGGCTATCACAGCTGGAAAACAGTAGTTAGGCTAGAATGATGGTACAAAAGGGTTTTTTTGTCTCCTTTATTGACAATGAAAAATAAAACATGTCTCTTGTATACTTCTGCTGGGGTTCTTTAATAAAAACTTCACTGGCAGCAAATCTGTAAAATGATTTCAAGGTCTTGTGCAGATAATAAAATATTTCTATTATACTGCTATTAATAGGTGCTATATGTGCTACTATGAAGCTGAGGTATTTTGGTAATATAAAAATGATTTGAATGTCCAACTGCAATCATTGTCAGTCTTTTATAAGATCTACATTTGGAGGAATCTTAGTTTGCTTGTAATGCTTGAAGGTTTATTACTTATTAATCAGTTTCTTAAGTTAGATAGCCTCGGTATCTAAACTTTCTGTAGCAAAGCATGTTGATTAGTGTTTTCTAGAAAGATTTGACGTAAGTTAGGTTGATATTGGCAGAGAGAGGTAGGTAGCATATATAGAGCATTATCACTATACATTTTAGCTGTTGACAGTGACAGAAGCAAGCTGACATTAATGCATCTTGATAAGTGATCCTGCTATTCCTAGTGTCACTTTTATGATCAACTGCTCAAAACATTGACCTAGGACTGTGATTTGATGTTATAATAAGCCTTGCATGTATTAACAGACATATCACATCGACTTCTTCATGACATATTCCTTGACAGGAATATGATTATTGTATATTGCTTCAGTTAACTTGTTAGCATTGCCCTTGACATCTCCTTCAGAAGGCAATAAGCTGATCTTTATTTTTTGTGTGTTGGGTTTTGTTTTTTTTTTTTAATGATGGAGATGGCATTTATTGGTTTGGATATGAAATGCCTTGTAGATAACATTTGCTTACGAGAAACTGTCATACAATTAATTTCATTGCCAGCAATTCAAGGCTTTGAGGATGGATTCAATGTCATTCAAGGCTTTTTCTTCTTTCAAAGGGGTACAAACCCATTTTGGATGTTTCCATCAAAATTAAATGTCTGGAAAACATACACTTTCTGTTGAAAATGGAATTGTGGCATTGCTTATGTAATGACTGATGTATCTTTGAAATGTGCTAATCATTTGCAATTTAAAATTAACTAGAGGATGGTAACTTCTGAACACGAATGTCCGGTATGAAAATAATAGGCTGATTTAACAGGGACATTCTGAAAAAAACACACTGCAAACTGCATGACCCTCCTAAGTACAGGAATTTGAGGGGAGTATAACTAGCATAGACTCTGAATGGATGGAGGGAATCTGAGCTGTGAGGGTTTAACTTGCACAAGTCTGTGATGACTTACCACTCTAGATTTCACTGGAATTCATTTGGCCATAGATTTTTATCTTATTTTCACCGTATGGGTACTATGGAAGGATAAAGTAAGTGTGGGGTTTTCTGTAGAGCATAAGCAGTCAAGGAGTGCAAGAAATTTGAGCAGAAAAGATCTTTTGTGAGAACTGAGAAGTGCTTGCTGTGACCTGTGAGTCATTCGGGGTGGAACTGCAATGGCTCTTAGTCCAGGGTTGCCTTTGCAGCATTCACCTTCAGGTGCTTTGGGGTCTCTTGCAATCCCCGGGAAGTGCTGCATGCCTGCTCCCTCTACAGCTTGTGGGGCCATGTTTAAAGGAAAGGATGCAAGAGCCTCCCACCATGCTTCACACCATCTGGATGGGGGCCACTTTGGTGTGGAGGACGAGTCATTTGGTTAGCACAGAGCACAATTGGTGAGCACAATTAGCCTGAGCTTTGCACGCCTTCTGACCCAGGCTGGCTCAGGTCTCCCGAGCTCATGAGCTTTAAGCAGGGGTCACTCAGTAATCACCTAAGAAAGTTATCACCCCAAAGTTGTGATAGGGAGCTGCTTCAGGGAGCCATCAGGAAAAGCCAGCTGTAGAAAAGAGCCTAAACCCTGTCCCTTAAAAGTGGTAAGTGGGCCATGGGGAAGCAGCTCGCCTTGTTCAGCATTCTCAGCTGTGAGTCTTTCCAAATTTAGGCCTCTAAACTAGATATCAGTTTCTTACGAGAATGAGACTATAAAAACTGCCATGCTGAATCAACCAGAGTCCCGTCTTGCGCAGTGTCCTGTCTCAGTCTGCGGCTGACAGCTGACACCTAGAGAAAACTGTGAGAAAGGGGCAAGCATTGTGAATTGAACTCACATCTCTTCATTTGGAGGACAATTACAGTACCATATTGTTAGGCACAGACTACGTGAGTGAGTTTCTCCTACTGAAAGTCTTTCATGTTGTTTAACTAATTGAATATTGACGGAGCCAGACTGGGGACCTAAATTGTCTTTTTCTTTCCCATGTCCTGATAATCAGCTAGTTCTTAGCTGTTTCTGCATTGCCCTGAATATTAATTATTTACCTAGATGTTTTTGTAGAACTTCTATGTATTTTTAAATGAATCAATCTGTGCCACTTCATGCTATATTAGTTTTTGATTGTATTTTAACATTTTTTGTTTCTAAATGTTCTTATTATGGGCTCTTTTTTTTCTTAAATGATTCAAGTTTCCTCAGAAACTTTTAAGAACCTTTTAATGGTTCTTAAAATATTCTTCATTCTGAACAGAATTTAGTTGGGTTTGAAAATCTTTTACATTTGATGGCAAGAACTAACAGCAAACTAATATTTGGTGGCTTTTTTGTGCACCTGCTTTTGCTGCTACGAGTAAACTGCATTCTTTGCACATTCCTCAAAAATATTGTGCCTTTTATTTTATTTTAGATTTCATTTTTCAATAATCACATTGTTATTTTATGATGACAAAAAAAAGTCTGTGCATTGAACTAGCACTCATTAGGCTCTCAGAAGGTATAGTGTTTGACGACTTGGTTAGTAGACATTGTGTGGGTGCTGCAAAAATGTAAACTCAATCTGAATAGAGAGGAAACATGAAGCCTTACCAGAGGGTTTATCTTGCCAATCAGTTGCTATGAGGGGTACGGTGTATAAAAATTCTTACCCAGAATATACTTTCTAAGTGTATATTTGTATACTAGTTGTTTTAAAGTGGTGACAAACAGCAAAAAAAAAAAGCGAAATATATTAGAAGAGAAGCAGAATTTGGTGCTGCTGACTAAGAAATCCTGCAAGAGTTTTTGGTGATGTTTCAGGTTTGTTTTACCAGATATGAGAGGTGACATGATTGCAAGTGCTCGATTAACACATTCAAATGAGTTATCCCATGTTAGTGGACACACATTCTCAGGCTGCCCAGGGAAGCAGTAATGGTAGGCTACTTAAATAAACCCATTTTCTTCACGGTCATTTTTTTATTTTGCAGTTGCAGATGTCCAACAGCCCATAGATGGTTGGTTCACTATCTGTACCTCCACTGACAGATAATAACCTTTTAAAATAGACTCACAATCTTGTTCACATGCTCCAAGAGAGATAAGCTGAGTCTGGATGAGAAAAGCAACTTCTAAAGTGTGCCACTTAGGTGATTATGAGGGCTGAAACAAGCTGGTAATTTAGAATTTGATCTTTTGATGTGATACAGCATAATTCTTGTGGGACCGTGCCTTTAATTAGTCTTCATGGAATGAAGTATACTTTTAAGTAGGCAGGTGCAAAGGTATCATAGCACATTTTATTTTTGTTTTTGCATGATCTCAAAAACTTCACAAAAGCTGGCTCAAAATCCAAATTTTTCCCAGGGAGCCATTAAAAACTCTGGAGTTTCATGTGAGCAAGACCTAATTTATTTTAATAGGGAAAGTCTATAGTCTGCTGACATAGCTGTTTGCAAAAGCAAGTCCCAAATTCTTGACACTTCACCTGCACCCACGTAGCATTCTCCTGTCTTTCATTTTACAAACACACACATACACACAGACACACACTTTCTACAGAAAGCATGCCAAAAGCCTTGTAATCCTGAGTGCTCCAGTGAATGTCAGAGGTTCTTTCTTTGTAGCAGAAATCCTCTTTATAAGCCTTTTTTGCTGTCGAATTCGGCCAAGAACAGCTATGGGCCAGTACAGCCTTAAATCTTGTGTTTATTTATCGTTAGTAAGAAGCCAAACAAAAATGCCTGCCAATTACTTCAAATCTATCTGTGACCATGTGTGTTCCTCGGATGCATTGTTTTGGAAGAAGAATAAAGGCTGATGACAACCCTTCAGTCCGAACCCTTCACCTGCAGCCTTCTGGCTTGTTTGTGAACTTCAGGTGCTGCCCTGCCTCTCAGCTGCTCACTGCTGAAAGGCAGGTGACAGCGAGCGCTGCAGAACAAAAAGTGTCCTCTCAAAGTTGCCTGAAGCTCCTTGCTTGCTCCTCAAACCCTTCACCCAAGGCGATAGCTTCAGGATTTTTGTGCTGATTGCTTCCCTGACCCTGGGAGGTCATATCACCGTTATAACATTCAAAGACTGGGTTTGACATTTCTGGCTAGGAAAAAACTTTATCTGAAGGAAAGTTTCAACCTTTGGCAATTTGTTTTCTGATCCTAATGGAGGAAGACATCTTTCAAAGCTTATGCTGAAAAACACATCCGAGAAAGAAACATCTGAAAACAGCCTGGTAGCTGGGGCATTCATCAGCGCTGTAGGAAACTCGGGGTAAATTTCCATCTTGTCCTTCAAAAAGAGGTATATCCAAAAGCAGTTCTGTCTCTCTGTCCCGGTGTTTCCTCTAGTCAGTCCATGCTGGATTCAAGGAACCTTCCAGATGTTAAGTGAGTAAAAGCAACTGTGTTCTGCTAAAAGATTTTGTTCAAGCAAACTGACTTTTCTATGTGGAAGAAAATACTTAAATGAAAATTTCCTGGTCCACTTCAGAACTGCAAAGGAGATGAGATTTCCTACATATAATGGCAATATCGAGTCAGCTGAGGCAATACCACATGCAACAAACACAGCATTTGACTTCTACTGAAATTAAAGGCAACCTTTTAAATGATTGAAAACCTACCAGCTACTAGTATATTTGGTAATTTCCTACATGGATCTTTTCTGGGAAGCAAAGGAAAAATAAGTACATGGTACCAGAGGGCTTCTGAGTTACTTCCAAGAATAACTTGTTTAATTTCCTTAACTTTCAAACTCTTTTCTCCATGGCAATTTCTGGCTAGTTGACAAACAAGACCTAATAGGCAAGGCAGATGGAAAATCATAGGCTGGAGCTGTAAGACAGGTACCGCATGAGGTAACAACTTTTTTGGTAAAATGCATGTCATTTATTACTCTTCCTTTAAAAGCCAGAGAATGAGCATTTCAGAGAAGCGGAGTGATCCTGTGCTCACATCTGTCTTGTGCTTTTCCTGAGTGCCTGAGCTATCCCATTGACCTGTAGTCTCTGCTGTAATCAAAACCTCAGCTGGATAATGTTGGCAAGACTGAGCTCCTTATCACGTTTTTTCCTGAAGGAACAGCTGTAGTCAGTAGGAACATAAAATCTTAACACCATGAAAAAGACAGAATGTAGCAGAAATAGCACAGCAATGCCCTTTTCTTAAAAAGTAAGTGAAGACAATTTTAAAATAACCTGAAGCTTTAGTATGAAGCATGTATAAATATAATTACATTGGATTGCCAATACATTGCTGTTAGGATGTTCTTAATGCATGACTTACTGTTTTAGGGGTTTTAAAATTTTGGGGTTTTATTTTTTAGTTTGAGACAAGATATACTTCTGTATTACGTAAACCTGTGAAGCTGTTCAGAAGACACTGATTACAAAGCTTTTGGATTGCATGGTGCCTTGTGCATACAGATGTGAGAGCTTTATTAAAAATGCTTGTGATTTCTTAATATTGTGTACAGGACTTATGTAATGTCTGCGATAAAGAATCCTAGCAGGAGTTATTTGCTGAAACACAAGAAGGACTTTTATTAAGTCCAAACTTGTTTATTATCTGTAAATCTTCTAACTTGTCAAAATATTGGGTGAAAAAGTAACACATGAGATAGGGTCTTTCCTGTTGAATTTAAATGAAGGATATATATTTGATGTACGATTTAATGATCCCTGATCTTGGAAATTAAAACTTTGACTAATATCTCAAAACAACAAACTGAGAACTAAAACACTTAAAGTTTTTAACTTTTATATTAACCTATATTATTGAACTGCAATCTTCATTTCCACTTGAAATAAGTTTTTCAGGAGGTGGATGAAAAATATAAAGTAATCTCTGTTGGTAGCAAATTGTGCATATATAACGTTATTTTCCAGAGTTCTGAAGTTGACTCTAACTTAGAGTTAAGTCTCTTTTTTAAATAATGTACACTGTTATAATTGGGACCATGATGATAAATAGTACCTCTCTATTACTAGTAATGACAGAAATAATGTTTAATTGACATCCAAGATATATTTCTTCCCTTTTCAAAGCTAAGACCAAGTTTAGTAAATCCATGTTCACTCAGTTCTCAGGTAAAAATTGACTTGTTTCAAGTAACTCTCAGCAAAGAATGGTCCAAAGTGACAAAAAAATCAGCATTTCTTCTAAGTCTTGCAGGACTCTTCTCAGTCCAGACATTTTAAAACACTGCAGTAAGCAAGCAACCTTATCCCTGAATCTGGCAGCTCTGCTCTTAGGAGACTTCAGAGTCATCTGCCACTAAGGCAAAAGAAGCAAAGATATCTTTGAAAGGCTACAGAATTTTGGAGTCTAAAACTTATAGTTTGAAGCAGAGGGTATGTGTCTTTAGCTAATAAAAAATGTAGCAAAAGATAACCTTAAGAACACTCTTACTATAATCAAAATGCTAAACTGCTGGACAGGAGGAGAGAAAGAACAGATCCCACGTGGCATATGTTAGTTATGTCACTTAATGCACAACTTGAGAGTAACCAGTTCTCCCTGATGATGAAGGTAGTTTAAGGATCTATATGGAATATACTGGAATTACTGTCAGGGTCAGCCTTGATAGTACTGGGTTTATTTGGGGGTATTACAGGAAATATGGGCTTTGAAATATATTTAGGTGATAAAAATGTCTATAAAATCTCTGAAATTGCAGTTCTGGCAATAAACTCAATTGCTTCTTTAATCTAAAGCTGCGATTATGACATCCATGCTTTCCTCCAATTGCTTTGAATGAAGAAACAACATGAAAGTACAAATACGTAGGAATCAAGTACTGAATCTACATTTTTGTTATTACATGCAAAGGTGTTTTCCGTTGCATTGTCACCTGTATTCTTACACTGGGAACTTCTGAAGAAAATCTTGGTAGGAATTAAATGACAAAGTGCAGAATTTTGTTCATTAAAATTAAATCACCTGCCCTTTTTATGATACTGTGATCCTTTTGATTAGTTCGTAGTTTCTACAGAGACAGTGTTATTTGCTCATTTTCAGCTGAAAGTCTAAAGTATTCTTTTATAACACTGACAGGTTTTTGCTTAAATTTGGAAGACTGTTCTTTAGAAGCCTGACATTAGTAGCATACTGTCGTGGTTTGGGCCAGATTGGCCCAATCCGGTGGAACGACAGATGCTCGCTCCCTCTTGCTCTGCTCCCGAAGGGAGGCAAGAGAGAGAGAGAAAGAGAGACTTAAGAGTTTAGAAGGAACTAAACTACTTTAATG
This sequence comes from Burhinus bistriatus, assembly GCA_013397275.1. Classification (NCBI taxonomy): domain Eukaryota; kingdom Metazoa; phylum Chordata; class Aves; order Charadriiformes; family Burhinidae; genus Burhinus; species Burhinus bistriatus. Next base: position 30,779 of record VYXH01001402.1, on the reverse strand, counting down.
AAATATTAGTGATAAAATAATAAAAAGAAAAATAATGAAATATATACAAAACCGTATCAAGTTCCCAGGATGACAATCACGTCACCAGCAAGTGCTGGGGAAGTCCCAGACTGGACTCAGTGACGGACGGGAACTTGATTCCGGATCTGGATTCAGGATCAGGATCAAAGGCAGACGCAGAGACAGAGTCCTCCTCAGACGTCGGCCATTGAAGAAAGAGCTGACCCTTTAATCCCTCAGCTTTTATACTGAGCATGAGGCAGATGGGATGGAATACCCTGTTGGTCAGTTTTGGGTCACCTGTCCTGTCCGCTCCTCCCCGCAGGTGTGACCCCTCTACGCTTTTCCGCTTCCGACCCTACAACGGGGCAAGTAACAAAGTTGGCTGGCCTTGGTTGTTATAGCAACAAGTATAAGCAAGAGCCTCTCTGCATACCGTTCCTTCGCATCAACTCTAAACATGGGTCTTATCAGCCTGAGAGTGAACAGTTTTCTGCACAACATGCTGTTAATTTCAGCAGTTAGAAGAGGCCTAGCTAAAAAGTAAAGTTACTGAACAAAATTGGTCCTGTTTTACCTCAAACCAGGACACATACTTGGTCCTGAAGACAAACCTAAATACACTGTGTTTTCTCACTTTTCTAGAAGTCTGCTTCAGATGTTGTAAATTCTGCCATAACTTAAAGGTAGATTGCAAACTGGAAATGGAGAGAAGCCTGACCGAAAGAAACCTAGGTGATAAGAGATTAGTAAGGACAACATAAAAAGAGGAAGGAAAGAATCACTGGTTGGTAGATGTGTTAATTGACACTGAAATATAAGACCAAGACTATAAGGTTAGAAAAAAGGAAAACCTGATTCTGAAAGTAAACAAAGTCATTTATATCGTATCTCTGTTCTGGCAGGAATATGACTTGCAGGGCAAAACCAGAACTTGACTTAGGTAAAGACAGCCATCTGAATGGATTAGTCCTAGTTATGAAGAGCTGCTTGGCTGGAGTCAAATGGGAGCTTTGATACATGCCGTATGTCATCCCTAGGTACAGACACCGGAGAGGTGAGAGTTTTCCGAAATTAAGGCTGGCATATGCTAACTACGCCTGTTACCCTCACCAAAACTAGTCAAATAATGTCATGTGGCTGTAGGAAATCTGGAAATACATGGCAAAGTAGCTGCAGTTACCCATGGACTGTCAGAATACTTTAGTATAGACAAGGTTATAGGCATTTACTCAGGGCTGCACGGGAAGCCTGAGGCAAAGTATAGATTTCAGTTTCCAGGCTGCCCAGATTTATTGGCTAAAGAAATCATGCTTGTTCTCGGTACAAAATGTACAGTGTGCTGTGGAAAATCTACTCCTATTCTTTCTCCTACACTCTAAAATATCTGAGGAATGGTACATGACTGTATTTAGCTGAATGATTATGCCAGAGTGCAAAACTCAAAATGTTTTTTTTTGATTAGACAAAGTCTAGTTTGTAAAATGACAATTCTTCACACAAACACTTTTGTTGGAAAAAATAAAAATAAAATGACTTAATTGGAACAAGTGTAGCTATTCTTCCAAATAGATGAAGTTGCATGAAAATGACCCTGGCACTGTTAAACATGCAGTATTCTTGACAACTGGGAAAGCTCAAGTTAAATGTTTAAAGACAGCTGCTTTTTAATGATTAGCACAGAGAAGAAAATGAGATCCTAAGTTTGTCCTCCTGCCCTCCTGCGAACGTGCAGAAGCAGCCAACAGCCCTTCAGCTTTACCTTTTTGTTTGTTAGTAGCTGAGTGCCAGAATAATTACTCTTTGTAGACAGCATTCTTCTGGGCCCACACAGACCTACTCAGAAAATAGCTCATTAAAAGGACCTCTGAAAATCCTTGCTGAGAAGGGGAAGATATGTCCTCTTCTTCAGTTTTATCACATGCATTTCTTCACTGCTTTTTTATGTTCATTTTTTATTTATCTCCCAACTGTACTCTGCACGCTACAGACAGCAGCCTGGGGAAAGAGGCATCTGAATTATCAGCCCACTGAGTTTTACTAGCAGAGGACAGGTAAGAATGCTTGTAGACGGGCTCGTATTGATTATTTGTTAAATCCCTTGATCAGATGACTGTAAAGGGTGGTGCGGCTTCTGATGGGAAGCCTATTGCTGATTATACAGGATGAAATAATCCATTTCTCAACGATTAAAATATCATCTGCCTCCTCCTATGGTTGGTTAAAAAGCTGAAAATTTAGCATCGGATATTTCCAAAGTACTCTGTGTATCCCTAATGTACCACCAATGAGAACAATGTTCTTTTCCTTATGTAAAGGAGCTGAGGGATCTGGGCTAGCTGGTATTATAAGACTCACTGCTGTCTGCCAGAATGGCAGCAGAAAAAAATGACAGCAGATAAACCAGAAGTCCTCAGTCTGGTCATATGACAGTGGATAAAGACTAAGGTTTTAGTTTACACTTCACGAAATCTATGAAAGCATCTCTTTTTTAAAAAAACGCACCTTTTTCTGATTGATCAAAAAAATGATAAATACAGATGCCAGATGGCTTTTTGGATCTTGAAAATCATATTTGAGAGTATGTCATGATCAATTAGTGAGAGAACTCTAAAACATGAAAGATGTGCTATTATCTGTCATTGATATGTGGGTGCCAGGTGCACAGCCTTTGAAAATTTAAGCTGTACAGCTCTATGTGTTTCTTTACATCCTTTGGATCCCTGCTCCAAAAATATATCTCCTTAGCAAGACAAATGCCCAGACACAAGATGTAACAGTTTGAGAAAGGAAGTATCTATTGAAAATGTCATGTTTCAGAGATTTAAAAGAAATAAACCCAAAAGTTTTGTAATAATAATGGAAGAGTCCGAACACAGGAGACAGCTTGATAGAATCTGTGCTGCGAAAAGTAAATCACATCAACCTTTTCTTTCCCACTGTCAGATCAATTATTTTTAAATGAAAGGTTACTTTCCAATTAAACCAAACTTGGCCAAAATATTTTAACACCCAAACCTCCTTACTTTTTATAGTTTTCAAAAATGAAAATAGCTTTTAAAAGCTAACGTGAGAAAGCTATCAAAAAATTAAACACACTTTTAACATTGTTTAGCTGAGAATAGATAGAACTAATAAAAGAGGGAAATGAGAGCAAAAGGAAACTTTTAGGGAACCAGAAACAGTCAAAATTAACGAGGAGATTGCTGTCTGGAGAGCATATGCATACAGTACCTACAGGATGTGTGTGAGCAACAGCATCTCTGCTTTTTGGTGTTTCGGTAAGAGCAGGTGGAGCTGGTTGGTTGTATCTGGGGGCAGCAGGTAACAACAGGAGCTATTAACCTGGGGCAGAGAGAATGGGCACATTCAAGTCACCCAGAGGTACCTGAAGTCTCTGGGTGGGGACAGACGTCCCGATATTTGAAACTGTCTTGTATCTTCCCCTTGAAAGAGGCAGTTTTCTTTGCTGAAAGTGCTGGAAGTGAGAATGAATTTGAGCCTGAACCTGTGGTCCTTCAGGTTTGAGGAGAATTTTTTTAAAGTACTACAATATCGGGTGACCGTGGTATAAAGGGCCATGGTTGTTCATTTCTTGCTGTCAGACTTGGATGATAGGGGTGTTAGCGCTCTGTGTTGAAGTGTTTTGGGTAGGGTCGTACCTGGGGAAACACAGAGAGACTGCCAGTGTTGCATATGCTGAAATACTGCTAAAGTGCTCTTGGTAACAGCAGGTTCACAGTGAAGTGCTGAGAGCCCTGACATCCAGCACATCCTCATCGGTGTCCATGAGGGATTTCACACACAACTGTTAACCTGGAGCTGTTTAAAGCGTAGCTCAGCTGCTAAAGTGAGGCAGACCTGTCCTTCTTCAGTTGTGTGTAAGCAGAGCGGGAAGGCAGTTCTTCAGAAATAAGAAGAAAAGTTGCACAAGTGGGAAATGCTCAATCGCATCTGCTGCATCCAAGTCACTACCAAGCCTCAAGGGTGTGGCGAAAGACCAGATACCTTGTGCAACTTATGCGAGCTAGAGAAACACACACAGAGATGCAAAAATTTGTAGTTGATCTAACTGAAGTATTAGCAGCCTAATCACAGAGTAATAATGTTGTTAATTCCCTTTTCCCTGGCAGGAGGTCAAGTTGGAGGAGGGACTCATCACAACCAATATTTATCTGAACAGTTTTTATTAGTCAAGCTATTATCATTAATGGAACGAGGCAGTTCTTATTAACAGCAGATAACTATTCACACGGTGCATTTAGTTACTCATGCAGGTCTCTTGTACAATCATGCACTAATTCATAGCTACCCACAGCTGGGAGGGCAACCCTTTGTGCAGAAGCAGAAGGTTCTACTGCTGTGCCTTTGGCTTCTAGGTGAGTGGTCAGAAAGTTATGTTGGGGCCTCTTGTTTCTTTGTTTATATGTATAATCCCACAGTCTTTGTCTATGTATAGCAGCCACGGCCTTCTTGGATGGGGTTCAACATGTTCACTGTGGATGCCAGCGTTTCCTGGTGGCCTCAGGCAGATTGAGCTGACTTTTGATATTCTGAATTTATCATTTCTTATGTATTCAACTGGACTACTCATCTCCTGAGTTTATCAGTGTAGAAAAGATTTTCATGCACTACCTCTCATACTTACACTCTCTTCAATATACTGTTTTTTCTTAGCACCTCCTCATTGTACTGTTCACACAAATGCACACAAATTCACATGTACATGGGGCTTATATGATGATTACTAGTCCAACTACAGTGATACTCACACTTAAAAGTTCAAATGGTACAATTATTACAGCTCATTCTCAAGAATTATACATTTAAAGCTGACCTTGACAAACTTTCTCGTTTCTACCGCTTTTTTCTATGCATTATTATGGAAGCCGCCACCATCTCCAGTTGTTTGCAGGAAGGTGTTTGATGTTGATGGTGAGGCTTACTTCCCCTGCACTTTTAGCCCACTTGAAGTTATTTTTGTATGTTTACTAACAGTTCACTTACTTATTCTTTCTTCGTTGGCCAGCAAATTTGATGATATGTCCAAATTCTATGGTGTTTGATATGTTTTACATATGCTGGATATTGGTTCTTTGCTTCCTCTGTTATCCTTAATACCAGCACACAAGGTTGCATTCCTGTAGTGAGTAGTATCTGATGATTAATGATTTGTGCTTGTAGCCCTAGGGCCCCTATCCTATACTTACACTTTAAAGGCTTCTGCTGTTATCTTGTGCTTGTACTGTTGGAGGAATCTGTTAAAAACCCCTGGTTTTCTTCAACAGCCTTCAGGCTATGGTTTCCTGCACATACATATCTTTTTTCTGGAGTCACTCAACAGTTAGTTCACTGTACAAAAATAATGGTCCATTAGAAGACACATGCAGGGATATGTATAGACACAGATGTGATGCTGGGCACCACCTGCTCCCAAAACGTATTGCTCGCAACAGTATCACCAGTGCATTACTAAACTTGCTTAGCAATGCATCTTTGAAAGGAGAACTGCTGAGGTGATCATCCGTGGTGGCAGCACCGCGTGGGCTTGATCCTCCTGCGGTGGTGAGGGCAGGACCGGCAGTGCTCAGCAGTGTGGTGGGGAAATCTTACCACGTGTGATCCTCAGCTCCATGTGGAGGGACCTGGTCTGGCTGAAATCCTTCTGGCCCTCAACCACTCAGACATCTTGAGAAACCGATGGGCAAATGGCTGATGCATGCTGCTGTAAAACTGAAGTTCCTTGCTAGCATCATCCCACAAGACTGATGTCTCAGCTCTGACAGATGCAAGCAGGGATTTATTTCTATTCCCAGTGCTTGATTTGAAAATTACACCTGCTTACTGATAGGTGCAGCTTTTGGGAAAAGAAAATGAGGAGAATTATGTCACACACGTTAATGAGACTGTGCTGCAAGACTGCTGTGAGGATGACAGCAACATTCTGGGACTCTTTTACAGGGCTGGAATTACAAGAAATTTTTACAGGAAAAAGAATAAATTCAGGTTAATTTTCAATTTCTCACTGAATAATTGAGATGGAATTGTTCAAAAAAGGACCAGAAAACTGGGATCTGTTGTGCCTTGCTGCTGTTACACTAATGCGAGTAAGCATTGTAAGGACCTAGGTTTAGGTGCAGATATTTTTATGTATTTACAGGCATTGGACTTGGTCTGAAGTCTCCCATTTCCCAGGGAGTCTTCTGACTGCTGACTGATAAGGGGCCCTTGTGCATGCTATACAGCACTAGTTTGGGGTTTTCTTTTAAATTTTCTTTTGCAATCAGCCTTCAAACTTTTTCAGTCTGCTTTTGCCAGTCCTTGACTGCCTTCTGTGCAAGATCAGATGACAAATCTGGCCATGTGACCAAAACACCTGTGCAAAATCAGAAGCAATATTTCTGGTTCATTTCTGATTGATCCACAGAGTAAAATGAATGCAGGACAGACAGAAGGAAATGGTGATTACCTGCTGAGGGAGTGGCTGGAGGCAGTCTGGGTGTGGGACTGCCTAGCTGGAGGTTTGTGCATGGGTGATGGACGAGAGCAGCTTGGGATGTTACAACAGCAGTGTTTTTAGCTTGGAAGATATTGCTTCCAAGGAGGTTTAGGGGACTGGAGCAAATAAGGGCTTTAAGGGTGTCAGTGATCCTAAAATATGACTTAGAGATGCAGGTCACCTTAGGGGCTAATCTTGTATGATCATTTAGTCAAACTGCATTTAATCAAATCAATTAAATGTAACAGGCAAGGTATTTTTACTCCCCCTTTGCAAAGGAGGAAATTAAATGTTACCGTTACTTAATTTTCACCATGCTTAGCTGCATATGTATAGACTGGTATGAAAGGGCAATTACAGTTGTATAAAGTCTGCTGGGCTGAAAAGCTAATTAAAATTACTGTTGAAAAGAAACACTTCAGCTGAATGAGCTCTTGCATCTTGAGTAATAGATTACAGCTTTATACTATTATTCATTTGCTCTTTCTAGTGCTTTACACACATTAATCTTCAAAAGATATTCGTCTGTGTGCGTTTTAGTGTGTGCTGCTGTACTGAAAGAAGCAAAAGTGATTTGCTGAAAGTGATACAACGAGCACATCAGAGCCAGGCGAATGGCTCAGGGAAGTTCCTGGCCCACAGCTGTCAGTGGGAATTTTGGCACAAATTTCAGCTGTGCTGTAATTTCATCCTGGACTTTTGGAGTGGATTTAGTTTTTTCCCGTGAAGTTTCACAGATATGAAGTCGGTGTTCAGATGATCATCTGCTGCTGTTTGTAAAAGGTTTTAGATAAGCCACAGCTCATATTACACAATAATCAGCTAATCCGTATTAGGTTACTGTGATAGCTATAATAAGTCAGGATATGAAGATATGCTGAAGATCCCTACATCTCAGTAACTGATAATTTCATCTGCAGTAGACTAGCCTTGTTCTCTGTCTCGAGGAGGAGACAATGTCTCTTCTGTGATTTGACTTTAGTCTGAACACAGAAAAGGAGTTTAAGGAGAGGTTACCCAACCCAGGCTGTGTTTTCGGATGGCCCCTCTCCCTGGCTGGGTGAGTGGCTTTGGCTGTGCGCTCGCTCTGTGTTTGAGCTATATTTATCACACAGGAATTGTGGGCATGTGAATTTGTGCTCTGACCAAAACAGCACGTCAGTCAACATGTTTCTATGGTATGATGCACACACTTGTTATTTTGCTATTACTTACGCATATATTTCCTTTTCTGTCCTTTAAACAAACAAATAAACAGTCTCAAAAGGAAGTACTCGATATTTCAAGAGTGAGGTTTTCTCAGGGTGTCGTTTTATTAGTGAAATGACTTACATTAGTAAATCAGTGGAAGAAGTGGTAATGTGAATCGGCATATTCAATTTCACTTTAGCAATCTGTATTCCAGAAGGAAATCCTGGGAAGCAATCACTGACAATGGGATCTCAATTTAAATTACAAAATAGGCAGCATGCTGAATGCATATAGAGCATGCGAAAGATTAAATAGAGGTGTTCATTTGTCTTCATAAGGTAACTGAGACAATAAAAATGTGCTCTACGAGTAAGGACTGTAGAAGCTGTGGTAATGAAAACAATAATTAATATAATTTAAATTACTATCCTCGGGGCAGTTGTAAATTGATGGTATTAATTACGCAACAAACCTGTTTGTAAATTAATGTCATAGGAAGTCATGGAAGTCATCTAGAATAAGTTTCTCCTTTTGAAGCTATTTGGCAATGTATTATGCAGCAGCCTATAACCCCCAATGGATATTCAAAGGTTATTTATATTAAACTCCATAATTTATATTCTTCAAAGAACGAAGTAACGTGAAAGGATGCAATTAAATACAATAAATCATTTCATTGTACATAAAGTTGATTATATAATATAAACCAGAATTCATTAGTATTAACTTGAATAGGTGTCTCATATGCTATTTTTCTGCCACCGTAACTCTATTGATTCAAATAAATTACAGCAGCAGGGAATGTACGGCATTGAATTCCTTCTGCTGTTACTATTGGGTCTAGAGAAAAGATTATAAATGGCAAGAAAGTTTCATATATATATTTATATACATTTGAATTTTAAGGTTATTTCGCTATTATTTATCTCTTCATATCAGAGTGGGTTTTAACAGATGTGATTAAATACTGAAAGTCCACCCTGTTAATTTCTTTCAGTTCTTCAAGGATAGAAACATCAGCCAGCGAGATATAGTAAATTAGATGGTATATGAAAAAAGGTGCAAAAATTTTTTCTCTAGCTCAAAAAAAAAAAAAAAGTAATTGTTCCTTCTGCTTCACATTGTCCAATTAAAATTTAAATTTTAAAAGGTTAAGCTATTTTTTCTTATTTTTTGAAATCTGTAAAATGAAAACAACCACTTAAAAGATATTTTTAAACAAGAGTTTCTTCTTTTTTGTTTTCTTCAGTGGAAACATATGGGTTTTCTGACCGCTTTTGTAGTATTTACTCGTTGTCTAGGTTTCTGTGATGCAGTCTAGATTGCGTGACCAGTTTTACCTGCTAGAAGTTCTTGTTTCCCTAACTGAAGTGGAGCGTGTTCCTCCGCACTGCCTCACAGTATCTTACAACTTAAAACTTTCTGAAATACAGTAATTCTATTTGCTGGTTTATACTTTCTAGACTCTGGGAAAAATAAAATGCACTAGGGGAATAATATAAATAATTCCGTGCTTTAATGGCATCTTCCACCTGAAAAAATATTCTAGCTTGCACATCTTTTTATGTGTTTCCCAGTTGTAGTTTTAGCTTGTAAGCAGTTTTGTTGGTTATTTCCACAATGTGTTTAGGCCAAATGCAGACAGATTTTCTTCACGTGTTCTTTAATTTTTCGACCAAAGCAACAGAATAGGAAGTGCAGGGTAAGACACCGTACAGAATTAGGTGCTGGCAAGATGTCCCTGTTACCATGCAATGGTCTGGAGCCTCATAACTTGGCTTTTTGTTTGTATTTCCTCGTTAAAAATATGGGGATAAAGTACTGGGAGTTTAGCAACGTTAGCACATTTGATTGGAACTTTCTATTAATCTGTTTGTGTGGGGCCTTGCTATTTGTACACTTTTTCTTTCTCTCTTCCTTTTTCTTTCATAAGGAATATTTTGTGCTCTGACACAAGAATACTCTGTGATACAAAACAACCGATGTCAAGTGTCCCACAAGAGCATGACAAGAGGGTGAGGTAGAGGGGGAAAATGTTAGTAAAGATGACCGAGGTAGCCAGAGTCACTAACTGCATTTCCTAATTAGAGAGAGAAGATGAAAGCACAGCCGCAGACATGCAGGAAAACAAAGGCCGCCTCTAGCCGATTTCAGTGGAGACCCAGGTGCCGCATAAGACTGTAATGGACAATGTCAGCTGTACACAAATCCCTAATGCCAATATGATGGTGCTCCTGTCTGCGTGCAGGTAATCCTGCTTCTTGAAGAGCACCTTTGGGTACAGCAGGTGCTCGGGTGGAAGCTGCATCCCTGGCTGCTTTGTGGGGACCTGCGGCTGCTCGTTAATGAGTACCTCCTTGAGTACTGATGTTACTCTGCTGACTTGTATCAGGAGCAAGGGCACTAAGTGTTTAATGTGCCAGCTATTAATATTTTAAAATTGTATTGCTGTTTTGTGAAGAGCAATGACCAGACTCGGGTACCTTGGCTGCTGACAGAAGGACAGAGCTGCGTTGTTTCTCCCTTACACAAAATAAAATCCAGAGCTCCTGGCGTGGTGAAACAGTGAGCAGCCACCCTTTTGCTACTGATTCAGGCCATGCATCGTGTGCTCTGGTGCTTGGCCACTTGTGTGAAGGGGAGGTGGGGAAATCAGGAAATTAGCCTGCAGTGCAACGTAACCTACTCGTGTGAGTTTGTGAATATAAAGGCCCAATTTCAGAACTAAAATGGCTGCCGTTTTTCAGATTTTTCACTTTCTAACATCAAAACACCTTATTCTTTCAGAATTAGAGGTGGACACATGGAAATATACTCTGGGTGAGTCTGAGAGAGCAGAGTTCTCCTAAATTGTAGAGAAAACAGCAGTTGGCAGTGTTTGTATAAATAACCTGCCTCTGTTTTGCCCAAGACCCCCAGGAGACAGCTGTCACTGGAAATAACTAATATTTGCTTAGATTTTTTTAAAACTGGAAATCTATATCTATCATTTTTAACGTTCCAGCCAAGAGAAGACCAAGTCATGTGAATGTATTCCATAATTCCACTCTGTTCTGTAATTGCTCTTTACTTATGGATGCAAATTACAAAAAAGCATAATGAGAGCCATAGCTCTCCAATTTGTTTCACTTTAAACAAGTAAGGCAAAAAAAAAGACTCAAAGCAATGGTCCTGTTTTTCTCTATGATTCAATACAGTTCAAGGTTCTGCATATTAGAGTTCATTGAAAACACAATTAACTGCCATAAGCTTTAAATCACATGATAAAACAAGGTAAAATCTGTGCATTCCACAGTTTTGAATCTGAAAGAAGGATTTTCTACACCAATGAGTAGTGGGAAAGTCGGCTTATCAGGTTCAGCCGTTTGGGATGTGGTTCCCTCTATTTACCTTGCCAAGGCCTTTAGAGTTCCTCTCCCTGATACCTGGCAAAGCAACTGAGAGTTTTACCATGGTGTGGACTTCTTTTTCCTGTCTGGTACCCTCTATGAAGGGGATGGAAGTGATGGGAGAACACTGTCATAAAATTGAATATTTATGTGAAATTACCTTCTCTTAGTCTCTCTTCTCTTCAGTGCATTCCGGCTCTAAAGACACCATCCTAGCGAGAATGCAAGGTGGAGGGGGAGAAATGAGAAGACAGACACAGAATTAGTTGGTGTATGTGGCTGAATGTACCAAAGAAAATGGGAGAAAAACCTTTACTTGACCAGATGTTGTTCAGAATTAGCTGCATTTGCATAAGAAAATGTAAACATGTTTTGCTTTCTTTTTGCAGAGCAAAGGTTCTTCCAATTTGTTGTAAGTTGTTAAGCAAATACTCTAGGGGCTATATTATGTCCAGATACAGCAGTATAATTACATTGTTGTTCTACTAAAGTGGAGTTAAACAGAGATAAAAGGAGCTTTGAAATGAATTGAATATGGTTTTCTGTTTCTAGTATGGAAAATGGAAAGAATAACAAATTATTGAACAAATTTTCTCCTGTCTGCTGTGCCAGACCATTAGAATATATAGGATGATGATGGGTATAATCAAGGCAGTATTCTGTCTGTTACAGAAGACCTTAATATACAATGACCTGTTAAAAAACCAATGACCAGTATAGTTAATAATAAACTTGTAAGTTAGGTAGGTGAAGTAATTAATGTTATTTCAACTCTGACAAAAGTACTATTTTTTGGACAAAAAGTTGAACTAATTGTGTATTTTGTAGGTCACTTCTCAAGAGGCTGGAACCAAACCACTGACCTTCACGTTTGTACCATCTATTGGAAGACTTCCAACTCATTTTGAGGTTGTAGATGTCTCTAAGTTCCTTGTGACAATTCCAGAGGAGCCAAAGGATCTGAGCAATCAAGAAATTATAAGTAAGGTAAATTTTTGTTTGTGCTAATTTTTCCACTTTTTCAAAAGATCCAGAAAGTTTTGTCCTGAGCATCACTGAGTGCTTTCCCTTGAACTGTTTCTTGGCCTGTGCTTTGTCTTAATTACCCAAGCCTACCAGAGATGCAGAATCGTTGCACAAGAGAAGTCTGATATATGCTCAACAGCCTGTTTTGCTTTTGGCAGAGTTTATACTGGAAGGAAACCCTTGCCCATCTCAATACTGTCCCCTGTCAGTCATGTAAGAGCTATATTCTTGGCAGATGAGGAGGGATTCCTTCCTGATCTTCATGGGAGCAAGGGTGGTGTGTGAGGAGTGTTATCACAGGGGAATCGACGAAGAGGTGGTCACCGGATCCTGGTTTCAGCAAATGCCAGTGCTGTGGTTTCTAGCAAAGGTGCCAATCCCTTTCATAGCTGTGTAGTAATGCATCAAAGTGAAAGCTTGCTTTTTGTTTTTGAAAGCTTGTCCCCGTGATTTCCCATGACGGTGAAGCCAGCAGCACAATGTTCCTGGTTCTCCTGCCTTTAGCCAGCCCATAGTGTTTGTTATTCCTTTCCTGCCTCACAACACTTTAACAGCCTCTGATTTTATTCCATGCTGCTTAAGAGGAAACTGGAACCCTCAGATTGATATTAATGTTTATGGTGATTCTGCTTTTGTGTAACAGCTCCTTCCCTGGGACATTGCTGGGGCTGCAGTTCTTGGTGCTAACAAAGTTTTCACGGCAGTTCACAGTCCTCTGACCTGAACATGTTCCAGCATTTTCAGTGGCCTATCTGACTAAAAAAGGGGTTGGTCTGGGAAGAGAATGGACATGTCTGAAGAGACATGAACTAGAATATTATCCTCAGGATGTTTAACTTATGAGTTACATTTCCAGCCACTCAGTATTGGTTTTGCTCTAAGTAGTGCCCTGGGTAGGGCAGAATCAGGTATTCCTGAACTCTGTCTCCCTGTGTTTCCCTGTAGGCAGAGAAAACTTTCCTGGCAGCTGATGCAGTACTGAGGCCTTCATAGCACTGGTTACTCCCTTTTCTAAAATGTCTAGAGCCTGAACAATATTAAAAAACCCCAAAACAACCAATATCAGATAATGAAAATAACACCTCCAAACTCATACTGGTGGTATCCCCCTTTATGCGCCAATATTTTTTTAAAGAACTGAGCTCCAGGGAGTTGTGGAGCTGCCAGTGGAAATTTGTCATTACTGTATTCCTCAAGTAGGATTCAAATATGAGCCCCATCTACAGCCTTTCTCTTGCAGTACACAACACTTCTACTCTTACCCTGATTCCTCCTTCAAGAGAAATATGATTTACCATATTACCAACAGTTTCAGTATTGAATGATTTGGTGATGTGCGTGTTGTATGCCCAGCTTGCACTACTCCTGCTCTCATCCAAAGCATGCTTGAGAAGTTAAAAAGCAGAAGTGGAAATTGCAGAAAATACGAAGAACAATTGTGGTCTGTGCTGAGAAGCTTGAACATACAGTAAAGCTCTCTGACCCCAGATTCTTTGTCTGCTCTCTTCAGAGAATGCCCTGGCTTAAAGGCCTTTGTTTCTTCATTAATATGTATAGGTTTTGTCCCAGATTCGTCTGTCAGACTCCTCTGAGGAGCATTGTCCGCTCCCATGGATCCCGCGGTCGGGGCGCCTTCCCACCGTATCTGGCTTAGTCTGGTCTGACAGCTCATTCGGCTTGACTGCACCCTCCTTTTCGGTTCCCGCGCCAGCCCCGGGCTTGGGACATCGTTGTGTTCAGAGTCCCCTGTTGCTCTGCGAGTTGCCAGGAGGGCAGCCCCTGCAGCATTGGCCGGGGGGGCTGGAAGTGGGGGCCTCCCTGGGGAGTTGATTTCTGCTGGGTGCTCGTGCCTAAGTTCTTCACTGGCCCTCTGCGCTTTTGGTAGCGCAGTGCCAGCCACCGCTGCAAGCCAAAACTACTTCACATTTTGGGGAACATAACTAAAATGCAGCTGATTGGGACCTTTTTCCTTGTATCTTTTGCAGTCTGACACAGTCTCTGATGAGCTGGCCTTAAAAAGTGGGGCCCAACAAGACTGTGTCCCCACCACCCATACAGACAGCACCCGAACGGCTTTCCAGTCCTTGGGGTGTAACTCGAGCAAAGGAGAAATGCAGGAGAATGACCTTTTTAAGGCCGAGTTTATCCTGATTACAGACTCCGGTGATGAAGATGAAGTAGCCGCTGCCTCAAACAACATTCATCGGCCTTCCAATGGCTATGGTCCCATCAGCGCTCAGCTGCTGCCCACGTCCCACATTTCCCCTGGCACTGGGGCAGGGAAACCTCCTGCCGATGGGCACGTTCCAGGTGCTACGCTTTCCTACAGCACTGCTGATCCACAAAAACATCAGGTAACCTGCTCTTTAAACTCTAGAGCTAACCTTTGCTTTCTAAATCTTTCAGGACACGGACACTGAGTCAGTTTGTAAAGCAGCTTGGTCAATTTATTCTTTAATTAGCATTTTTGTTGGACATTCCCATAATGTTTGGACTCTAAGGAGTTGTCCCAACCCTCCTGACTTGCTGTCTCTCCCTAATGGCTCTGGTGTACACGTGGAGCAGGGAATGCAGATCTAATGTTCTTTCCTTTAAGAGCAGCTTATCATGACAGCAAGTTAATCCGAAGGTGTTAGATTCCTTGCTAGTCTAAATTGGCTTAGGTTGTTGAAATCAATGCAGCCTGTAGATCATTTGAATTATTAGCACCAGACTTCCCAGGCCTAGTTTTTTTTGGGTTTTTTTTTGGTTTTTTTTTTTGTTTTGTTTTTTTTTCTCAGCACCTGCTGCAGCCCTTTATGCTAGAGAAAGAGGCTGTGAAAAATGCTATTATTCTGGTTGTTAGTTAGCACTGACTTTGCACAGATGTAAAGAACTACTGAAGATGAAATGTCCGTTTTATGTTGATCTTTATAGGGCACATTTGTTGATTTATTAATATTTTAAATTGTCACTGGGAGAATTCAAAAAAGGGTCTTTGAAATGTTTCATTTTCAAAATGCATCAATCTGATTTACTGCATGAAAAATTAATGTCTCTTATCTTGGAAAGAGCACTGATAGTTTTCAAGGGTGTATATGCAGAGGAAATCTCTACCTTTAGCAAAATAGCAGCATCCTTCTCGCATGGAATAAATTCAGACATTTCCTTTGACCTCAACAGGGTTTCCATCAGTTGAAAATGCAATTCTTCATCAATACTTTAAAAAAAAAGAAGTTAAGCATGGCTACTTGGTCTCTGAAAATGAATAGGACTTCCTATCTTGTGTTGAAATACTCGTGCTACTCAATTTTTCACCAAATTCGGTGTCAATTTTTGATTGAGGAAATTGTGAATAAGAAATCCACTCTGGTTTGAGATTCACAGCATTGTGAAATATTAATTGCTTCCAAGAAATTCCCAGTGAAGTCAGTGAGAATTTTATCTGAGAAAGGTGTAAAGGCATAGATAAATCTATGTAGAGGAAGAAGCCTGTAAAAGAATAATTGTCCTAGGGAAACACAAATTTACTTCAAAAATATTCAGTATGCAGATTCTGCCAGGCTTATTTGGGTGGTTTCTTTAAAAGCTATTACAGAAATTGGGTGGATTTTTTGTAAGACTACACAGAAAAAATTATATGCTGTAGTTTTCTTAAGCTTTTGATGACTTGACAAGTAAACAGGGTTTTGCCTGGTGGAGTAACAGAAAATACAGATTGCACAGAACAAGGAATTAAAGCCTAACTTTACTAACTCTTCACCTGAATGTGAAGAGAGGTAGTAGGTAATAAGGGTAATGCATATCTCATCATTATTCTTGTCACAAGTTTTCAAGACTAAGTACTTCCTCAGTCTTCATTATCTAAATATCTCTAGCTGTCGCTATCTCTTCATAAGAGGAGGATATTTTTACTGAGCTACTTTTCATGTTCTGACTCTTCTTTGGTGTTTCTTTAGGCACCACTCTTTCTGGCTTACTATCTAATGAAGTGTCATCAGTTAAGAAATGAAGGAAAATTACAAAAAGATTAAATAGATGCATCATTTATCTGCTGGTAAATTTCCCTTGTACAAAGGATTTCATATAGGGGCTACCTTGTCAGTTCTTGGATTATAAGTGCAGTATCTGTCCCATTTAATAGATATTACATATAACATTATGTTCATTTAAAAGCATGATTAAACTATGGGTTTCCTGTCAGAGGTGAGAAAAACAAGGACCAGCATTGGGGACCATTGTGTTGTACAGGGGATTACTCTAACTGAATCAGAGGGCTCCTACAGCTTCATTCATTTCTGACTTTGTTTAAATGAAAGAGAAAAAGAAAAGTATTGAAAAAAATGGAAGCTTCTGTTGTTCTTTGAGGTGTAAAGGTCCTAACTGATATTGGAAAATGCCATGCTCTATACAAAGTCTGAAAAAATTAATCAGTTAAAAAAAATAATCAGTTATTCTGAAATCTGAAAGTTTTGGTGATAGTTTACTGTTTATATATTGCGGGGTTGTGGTGTTTTGTTTTTTTTTGTTTTTTTTTGTTAAAGAGAGTCTAGCTGTGCAAAAAGAGGCAGACTGACTCTTGCCCTTGGGAGTTTACCCTTTGGGATGAGGGGGATGTCTGCTCCCCTGAATACCAGGACATGAACTCAGCTCGGAGAAACTTATTGACTCACGGTGGGGGATCAATAGCCAGAAGGCTTTTTTAGCTAGTCAAGTCATTTGACATTCCTCTGTCCAATCCATGTCATCTGGTTTGGCTTTTCCAGGCAAATCCATTGAGAGTCCCTACAAACTCCTGCCATTGCCAGGAAGAATGCACCTTCCTTGTTGGGAGAATCATAGAATCACCTAGGTTGGAAGGGACCTTTAAGATCATCAGGTCCAATGATTAATNCAAGTGCAGGACCCGGAACTTGGCCTTGTGGGATCTCATACCATTGGCCTCAGCCCATCGATCCAGCCTGTCCAGATCCCTCTGGAGAGCCTTCCTACCCTCAAGTAGGTCAACACTCCCGCCTAACTTGGTGACATCTGGAAACTTACTGAGGGAGCACTCGATCCCCTTGTCCGTGTCGGGACTGGAAACCAGACTGATCTGAATGGCATCTATATTAATTGGTTTCAGCTCACACTCTGATTTACTGTGCTGTTTGCAGAGATTTTGTCAAGTTTTCCAGTTTCCAGTGCTTCTTTCTCACTTTCTGGTTCTGTCATGGTTTAACCCCAGCTGGCAACTAGGACTACACTGCTGCTCCCTCACTTCCCCAGTTGGGGTGGGGAAGAGAATCAGAACAGTAAAAAAGAAAACTCACAGTTTGAGATAATGACAGCTTAATAAGTAAAACAAAAGCCATGCACACAAGCAAAGCAAAACAAGGAATAAATTCACTACTTCCCATTGACAGGCAGGTGTTCAGCCATCTCCAGGAATGCAGGGCTCCATCATGCATAATGGTTACTTGGGAATACAAACACTGTAACTCTGAAAGTTGCCCTCTTCCTTCTTCTTCCTCCAGCT
Organism: Burhinus bistriatus; assembly: GCA_013397275.1. Classification (NCBI taxonomy): domain Eukaryota; kingdom Metazoa; phylum Chordata; class Aves; order Charadriiformes; family Burhinidae; genus Burhinus; species Burhinus bistriatus. Next base: position 13,177 of record VYXH01001402.1, on the reverse strand, counting down.
TTATATACTGAGCATGACATCACATGGTATGGAATATTCCTTTGGTCAGTTAGGGTCAGCTGCCCCAGCTGTGTCTCCTCCCAACTTTTTGTGCCCTCCCAGTCTACCTGCTGGTGGGGTGGTGTGAGGAACAGAAAAGGCCTTGATTACCTAGCAACAACAAAAACCATCAGTGTCTTACCAACACTCTCTTCATCCCAAATCTAAGACAGCACTATACCAGGTGCTAGTAAGAAAGTTAACTCCATCCCACCTGAAACCATAACAGGTTCTCAAGGTTGCAGGCTTGGTAGGGAATTCACTTTATTCTTTCCCATTTATTATCAAATTCTACTGAGATCAAAGCATGGTTAACTGGCCCCAGAACCAGGTCTACATTGAACCGTATTTTCTCTCAGACACGATTTTTGCCTTTTGGGGTCTCAGGTTTTCACACTTTCCCTTTTCTTGTTTGACCAGCACATCTCTCAGGACCTTGCTGGTATAAGTAACGACATTTTTGCGCCCTTCCAAAACAATGTAGTCTCACCAGAAAGACTACTTGCCTTGTGTCCAGCTTAGCTCTGCCATTTCAAATGTGCTGAAGGTCTCCCAGGCAAGACTCAATACTAAGATTATGACCTCTTCGATATTTCTGGGATCATCATCTATGAGGCATCCAGGTCTTTTTCAAGTTCGTTGATGCCTTTGTGCTAAGGTAACCTTGCTACTTATTTCAACTTTCTTTATACATTTTTAGGAAATGTATATCTGAGGTGCTTCTGATAAGAGAAAAAGGCTTGTCGTTGAATCACAGACCGCAGGAACACAAATCTGCTTCAGTCACTCACTTCCTCTGCAGTAATCCAGTACAACTGCAGAAGTGTTTTAAACCAGTACAGAAAAAAAGGCAAAACAAATTCCACTGATCGAGGAAAGTTATTGTGTCCCACCTACTGGCACTGATGAGACTGCACCTGTAAAACCATGCTCAGTTTGGTGGACACTCACCCCCAAGTTCAATAGACACGTAAAGAAGGGAATGGGGGTCCAGCACAAAGCTATAAAGGTGGCTAGGACACATGTGAGCTGAGGCTGAGGGAGCTGGCTTTGTTGACTCACACCAAGAGGTAGTCAAGGAGGTATCTAGGAACAGCCCACAACTACTTGAAGGGCAGTTACAGAGATGACAAAGTCTTCTCTGCAGTGGCAGGTGAGACAGCAGTGGCTGCAAATTGAAGCATGGGAGGTCCCAGATGGACATCTGGAGAAGCTTCCTCACTGGGACGTGGTGCAGCACTGAGAAAGGTTGCCCAGGAGGTGCTGTAGTCATCTCTGTTAAGGCTTTAGAGACTTGGTGAGACATGGCCACAGCTGTCCTGACCCACTGGTGTTGGGAAGAGCCCTGTTTCGAGTAGGAGGCTGGACTAGATGACCTCGAGAAGTTATTTCAACCAACTTTGATTATGATTCTTGGATCATGTAAAGAAGAGGGTGATCATCTATAGATGTAGTTAACACTGTAATACAATAGCAAAATCTTTTCGGAAGACTTGAATAATGGCTCAATTAGCTTAGCATGTAAAAGTTCAGTGGTGTTCAAACTGGAAGATGACCACTACAAAATGTCTTTATCATACTTGCAGGAGCATATTTATCATCTGTTACCATGAACATTTTCCTAGCTGCTTATAAATCTTTCTTATTAAGTTTTAACTAATTAGAAGTCATTGCACATCCTGCTCTTTCATTATGGAGTTTCATATTCATTCCTCATTTTCTTTTAATCCATTGTCTTTGTAAAGGGAAATTTATCTATTCTATTTTGAAATATAGAGATTTCATTCCCCAGTTTTGTTTTGGTAGTTGATCAACTTCAGAACTCATTATTAAATTCAGGAGGCTGCTCCAAATTATCAGATGTATTACAATGCTGGTTTTTAACTTGTTAAATAATTTTATGTTTCATGACATATTTAATAATAATTTTTCTTAATGCTTAAATATCAATAAATTATTCTCAATTTCCACTCTTTTTTCTTAATTAGCAGCTTTTTCAACAAGGGTCATAATTTCTTAATCCAATAGAATATAGGGTACAATAATAGCATGGATATTAATTTTTGTGTTCTAATGTCTTCCTTGTATACTTCCATTGGCTTTCCACTTCAAAATGGGACACCTTAACACATGTATAAAATAAGGGGAAATTAGTGGGCTTGTAAAGGCATTCTTATTGGTTTCTATAAATTAAGGCATTGCCTTCGCTTTTCTGAAGGTGTCTTATACAGAAAGTGTCTTCAGTTTACGAAGCTTGCTGTTTATATGGTATCATTTAGCAGGAAGAGCTCACTTAATTTAAGTTATAAGGGCTAATAGGGTTCTGATGTGCATGTTTAGCCCATATTTACCCTTTTAGATACAGTTTAGCCCTTAAAAACCTCTAAGTCTTGCACTTCTGTTACAGTTTCTTCCAGCATATGCTCTCACTTGAAAATTATTTGATTTGTTTTTATTTTTGTTTTGTGATGTATCAATGCTATATGACATAATAATAATAATCATAATCATCATCATAATAATTCCTCTCTTGTGAGGAAGACATTTTTATTAAAAAATATAATTCATAATCTGAGCCACAGCCATGTGTAAGTCATGTATGTAGAAACTGAATGGTATAATTGTCTTTTATAGAATGGCATAATCTTTTCAGGGTATCAAACAGCAGATAAATAGGTGTTCTTATATTTATATGAAGTTTGTAGGGACTAAAGTCAATTTCCCTGCTTTCAAATTGCCCAGTCAAAAGTTACATGATAATTTGTAGTCTTTTGGTTTTACAGTTGACTTAGCTGACTATTTCATACTGATATGTTTTATTCATATCATGTATACCCCGGTTTTTAATTTCAGCATTATAATAACTTGGAAGATTTTGAGAGAATTTCTTTCTTTAGAGCATAGAACTGAATAAAAGGTTGATAATACACTTGTATGCTCTAATTAGTTTTGACAAATCCTAATTAGACTAGACCTAAGAAAAAAGGCACTCATGAGAGCGCTCATTACTGTTTTATTAGTGTATTGTAAGACTGTGGAGAAGGGGATAAGGACTCTTATATGCCTGCAAACTGTCACTGCTCTGTGAATGACAAGAAAAGTGAAAAACAAACTGGATGTCTGATTTAAGTAGTTCTGAGCAAATTTCTTGTTCTGATATCACAGTGCTGCAGAAGGTGTTGTTTACTGAATGAGAAAAATGAGTACTTGACTTGAATCTCATTTACAGAAAGGCTACTTTCCACTGAACTGGTAAAGTGAGATGGGACAATATTGCAATTTTCTCACTTTCTGTTGCGTTTATACAATGTGAATGGTATCACATGATTTTGGACACTGATGGAACAACTGTCTTGGGTTTTACCCAAAATGAAAAATACAGTTGCCTTGAACCTCGTTTATGTCAACAAAACTGAGGTCTCATAAAAATAAAGTAACACATAACTTGTCTGCACTCAGTCACCTTCCTTGACAGCTATATCCATCAGGCTGTATCCCCGAGTTTAAGACAGCCCTGTGCTTTTAACCCACAGAGCAATACTAATAGAAACACTATATGCGTGACCACAGGACTGAAATGTGGGGTGCTTAACAGTTCCACAGGTTCTACCTATTTTAACATTTCTGTTTTTCTTTTTTCTCCAGTTAATTTCTACTCTTTCCACCTCTGATCATCTTTCCTCTAAAACACCTGCTGTCCACTTAATTTCTCCAACTAATCAGAGAGTAGTGTGTGGTGCCATGGTTAACCTGAATCAAGCCTCTTCGCTGGAAGACTCCCGTAACAACTGGCAGTCAGCAACCGGGTTTTCTAAGCAAGATTCATCTTTCTACTTTCAGTCTGCTTCCCGTAGTTCACCCCCCTCCATGTCTAAAATACCATCTTCTGCATCAAATAGTTGTTACTCCACTCCTCGATTGTATGATAACCTACAAACACCAAGTCTCTATACCACTGCCTGTGGTTCCAAAATGGGCCACTTTGCCACATCTTCCGTTCCAGTAAAAAGCCCAAGTCTTTCCCCTGATCTTCCATGTTCAACTGAAATTCAAGGATCTTCAGCTCAGCCTTTATCCCCCAGTTCTTCCAAAAGATTGAATGCTTTATCTCCTGTCCCTGTACATATAATAACACACTCATTATCTCCTAGCCCTAAACCTTTGTCTTTACCCTCTCTTTACGGCTCCTCTTCAACCATATGTAGTATAAATGAGCCTTGCACACAAATGCCATCTAGAGGAAATTTAGCAAAGTCAGGAGTTAGATCCCCTCTGCCAACTAGACTGACCCTCTTAACTGCTATTTTGAGATCAGGCTCTTCTCAGCGGAGACCGCTTTCTCCTGCTTCTTGTCCCACGTTTTCTCCTAGCTCCCTTGGTTCCTCAACACTTGCAATAGATCAGAAGTCCAAAACAACTCCCCCAACCCCCAAGAAATCTGTTTCAAGCCCTCTGATAAGGCCAGATTCTCCCAGCAGAGAGGAATATTGGCTTTCAGGATGGGCTCAGCATCTGCCTTTACCCTCCAAGCCTCATCCCACCCCTAGAGCAAGGTCCCTTTCTCCTAAACAGCACCTTCCAGTTGTAATGCTTTCTCTAGAATCTCAAAGTCCTCTGTCATCCCCCGTCTCCTCCCATAGAAAATCAGTTGCCTCTCCAGGTTTGCAGTCTACACTGCCTCCTCCTTGTCCCCCAGCACTCTCTTCCCTTGCACGCCCTACCTCTCCTTCTCCAGAAGGGCTGCGCTATGCTGCCTCCAGGTCCCGGGCACCTCAGAAGTCTCAGAGAGTGCACACTTACTCACCCATCTTTACCTGCCGGTCATACCCTTTGCTTTCTTCTACCAGTCTTAGTGGTGTATCCTCCCCCACCCTGGAAAAACGCTCATCTCCTTCCCCAAGTCTTTTGCATTCAGCTTCTAGATCTAAATCAGATTCATCCCAAACGTCTGCTCAGGAGATGAGTGCTTCCTCTCCCGCTCCTTCAAAGCAGTGCTCTCTCTCAGGGCCTCATTCTACTCCACTGGTTCCACAAATCGGTAATATTAATTCCCATTCACTGCATGTTAATTCTTCATTGGTGCACACAAATTATAGGTCTAATTCCTCCTCTCCAAGACCTGAGCAATCTGCCACCTCACCGGTGTTAAAGTGCAGATCTCCTGTCTCAGACAAGTCACCAGGCACACTGCCATCAAGACCCAGAGAGCTGACTTCACCACAATCTTTTTCCCTGCCTCCTGACCATGAAAACATCAAACCCAAGGTACTCTTGGTGCATGCTTATTTTCTAATAGTTCTTTGTCCCTGTAGGAAAAATCACATCTGTGTTGCACAATGCTAGTAAAATAAATGAGCTGTGGAAAAAAACTGTTTAAAAAGGAACTGGTTTTGTATTGACAGCAAAGATACCAAAGGCTAAATCCTACCATATCAAATTGCTAGCAATGTGTTCTGTATTATGGGGGAAGATGCTGTAGGAATCCTTTAGCATAAAAATAAAGTACTTTATTCATAAGTGGGAGCAGATACTACTGAAGATGGATTTGTGTTCAGTGGCTGTGATATACATTTAGTGCACTTATTTTTGAAGCTCACTTAAAACACTGATGTGCCAAAAATAAACGATAAAACATGTTCTATACACCCCACGCTAACGTAAATCCCCATGTATTCCCACTGAAAGTAACAGAAGTACGGTAAACTTAGGTGCAGGGCTGAGCTGGAAGCAGCTTAATCTGATAGATGTGAACTGGCTGTTCCAGTGACAACCGACATCCAAGCACCCTATCCCGCATGTCCTCCCTGGTCCCCAGGAGGCTGTACTCACCCCAGCCATTCTGCGCCTCTCTGGGACCAGCCCAGAAGCACGGCTGAGCTCAGCCTGAGCAAGGACTATGGGGCCGAGAGCCAGAAAGGGAAGACAAGGACAGTCTCCTGCTTCTTCCCTTTCTTTGGTACAGACAGAGGGTGAGGGGGAAAAAAAAGCCAAGCCAAGCTTCCTACCACATGGGCTACTGCAAATACGAAAGTCTCACACTTGACGGATCAGCCACGCTCCTGCTGTTTGTCATCCACCCAAAGGTGGGAGAGTCCCAGCAGAGCGAGAATAAGCAATGATGGTGACTGCTGCAGGAGGGCCTGGGAACCAGTCACACTTTAAACCTAAAGATAAATCTCAAGAATGAGAAGGGGAGGGGAAGGAAAGGAAAGCTGATCAAAAACCATGCAGCAGGTAGGTGAAAACAAAAGGAACGGCTATGCAGAAAGAGAGAGCTTGTGGCAGCAGACATCAGAGCTGCAGAAGGCTTTCCAGCTTCTTTTTTCTTATCTTTGCACTCTGTGCTTCCTTTGTGCCTCCTCTTGCTCATATCTGAGCTCTGCCCATCACAGAAAGGTTATCATAGTTTATTGATTTATTTTTTCACAGCACAAAATTACAGCCTGGTCTGCCAGATCAAATTGTGTCAGATGTGTTCCTAACAGCTTGGCCATGGCAAGGGTGACTCGAACTGCTTGGAAAATGTTAATTGAAAATGAGAGGTTTAAATCAGCACAAAGTAGCAATTGTCATGAATGGTTCTTTTAAAAACCAAACAACCCAACAGGAACCATTGTGCCAAGCACAGCTGTACAGAGTCGCTACACCCTGTCAGTAACACTTAATGAAACAAAAAGAGAAATGAAGTTGTAGAAATTCCAAGAAAAAAGACCCCCGAGACAAAACTGGAAGGCACGACTGAGCCTGCAGGTTGCAAAGCAGTTGTGGTTTCTGCTAGTCAGTGCAATGAGCACTGTGAGAGTCTCTGGCGGTAAGGAAATTCTCTGCTTGTGACACAGAGCTCTTGGCTGGGTTTATATTTGCAGAGGTTATTACACCCTTTCTGTCCTCCCTATTGTCCCTTTTCCTGCTAATTCTGCTTTACCATGTGATATGGTGGCACTTCTGAAACGGCTCCACCACCCTATTGAGACTGGGAGAGTGTCCACCAGTTTAACCGACTTGGACCGTTAGCCTGGTGCAATTTTTAATTATGCAGACAAAGCTGGCTCCACTGGGGATGTGGAAGATCTGAAATCTCTAAATCAAATGCAGCTGGGTGTTCAGTGCAGGAAAGGCCTCTTGTGTCTTCAAAATGTAAGGCTGAGACTTCATTTACAGTTAATAATAGTGTACATTCAACACCTCCCTTTCCTCCTGCTCTCATTTATTTCCATACCTAGTTTATGGCATAGCTCAATGAACTTTGCTCATGTGTTAGTGGTACCAGGCTCTCTGATAACACTCCAGCCTCAAATCTCACTATATTTCCAGAGAAAAAAGGGAAAGACTGAGGAGGGGCAACATTAACATCCTAAGCAGCATTTAGGTCTCTTTAGTACCAATCAGCTCAACTTTAGAACTAGAAAAAAAGCGAGTTGCTCCCTTTGATGACTGTTGATGCATGATACATTTTTTGCATGTATGAATGTGCTAAGTGAATATCAAGGGAAAAGCACAGCATCTAGAAGTGCTTGACTTTGACGTGTAATTTTGCAACCTTAATGTTACTTGAACAGTGGTTGAAGCAACATTGACGTGTATTAAACCAACACCTATTAAACCAGAATTTTGACATTAGATGTACTTTTCGGTATTCACATCAAACTGTTTCATTAACATGGTATCAAAGCAATTATGCAAAAAGGATTCTTTAATGGAGAGCTTTTATATGTCTGTGCCTACGCATGCACCAATTCACACAAATCAAAGAATAACCTATGAACTTATTTAACTGTTTGCATTTGTGCTTTCCCATGCTTCATATATTTATCTTTATGTTCACCAATGATTTAAAAATATGACTGGTTTGCAAAGTGAATATAAACATAAATCCACGGATCAGTGTGAAGTGTGAACTGTGGGTGACCACAGGAAATAAAAACTGTCTCCCTGGACTTCGCAGACACTTCAATGGTGTCCTTGTGGACCCAACATAGCAAAATGAACAGTAGGATGGAGTGGAGACAGATAAAATTGCTGACTCTACAGGAACAGGTTAGAATAAAAAATTCTAGATGTTGTTTGAAAACTCTTTGCAGTAGTTTAATGGGTTACCATTCCTACATATGCTTTGATTTTTCCTGTTTGAATGTGGCACAGGAATGCACGTAGATCTACCCAAAAGAGCTGGGGAACAAACTAACTGTAGCAACACGGAGCTCAGCACAGCTGCAAACCTACCACAAAGCAGGAAAGATTACTCATGAGGAGCTCTACACTCTCATGGTTAGTCACTGATTTTAAGCCTTTATAGGTGTGCATCTAGCAGACTTTGTAATGCCCAGTGGGTGCCCTAGGTGATCATTTGAGCAAGAAAAGTAGGATATTTCCCCTAAAACTCCCCAAGCTGGTATTTGCCCAAGCTTTCACGTTGGAATTGGTTTGCTTCTGACTGGACCATGGTGCACTCCAGCAGACCTAAATCTCCCTGGCTGTTTAAAAATACTGCTAGATTCCTATGAACCAGATTATTAAATGTATTTAGGCATTGAAGAATAATTTTAAGTAATGCTAACTAAGGTGTCAAGAAACATATTCATATAGGCAAGAAACTGAAAGTCCACTCCTCTCAGACACTGTAACAATAGCACATTGCTCACAGGTTCTACAGTATCTGGAAGTGATAAAGCACATTAAAGCAGTATAGAAACTTTCACATTTTAACAGTCTGATATGTCTTTGTTTAGTTTGTATAATAGTACAACTAACTTTGAAGTGGCCACAGTATTCTCATCGTATATGATGGCCATCTCATCGTATAGTAAAACCCATGGGCTGGTAAAGACATTGCATTTCCTTTACATGTTCAATTACATAATTTTCTTGATTTAATTTCAATTATAAGCAAACAAGGATACATTTTGTGGATATGCAAATTTTAATATGTGGAATTTTGGTCTTCCATCTTACTTCAGTGCACAGTATTTTATGTCTTATCTGCATATAGATTTGTATATACATAAATATATATATGAACCTGCACATGTTTATAGCAGAGTGTTGCTGTCTAAATGTTCAAAGGGCAGGATTCAACTCACATGATTTTGACATTTGAAAGTTAGATATCCAAGCACAACTTGGGCAATTCTATTATAGCTAATGAAAAGAATATAGTGCATTTCCAGCATTTGCGTTCATCTGCTTTGTCAGACTGTTCGTTCAATATGATTATTGCGATTATTGACTTCTTGAATGTCTGTCAGTTTCCAACTTCTGACTAAGAGTAAAATGGAAAGAAACATAATTTTAAGTATAGAGAGAATTAAAAGGTGGTGTCCTACACTATTTCAAGAGAAGTGCAAGGATAATATGTTTCTCTTATCTGAATTAAAATTTTGGCCCCTCTGCTGTCATCAAGACTTTTTTTAGATATAATGAAAAGAAAAAAGTGACAAAAGAATGACACAAAGTACAGCATGCTGCTCAGCCTGTTATCTCATAATCACCAGTATTCACTGTTGCAGACAGCAGTACATTAGAAAACCTGAACTGAGTAACGAGTAACTTTATTTCTGGGTGACTATCAGAGAAATAATCAGTCAATAACTTAAAACTCTATTATTGTGTGAATTTATGATTTTTTATTAAAATGTTGCTGAAAAGGGAACATAGTGAATCCCTATTTAATTCTTAAAAAAAAAATAATAATTCCAACATCATGTGATTAAGAATCTTAACTCTTGAACTCATGCAAATATAGAAGAAACTCATCAATTATTTGGAAACTACTGAATTCAACCTCCATAATTGCAAAGAAAATGTAGAAAGTATGGTTTCTAAAGAGTTAAAAATAACTGGGCAAGCTAAAGTAGTCTAAAATATAAATTGTTTAAAAAGAATAATTTTTATGGCTCATCTTAGAATTTTTGTACCCAAACCCATGCATTTTGTATGGTTTAGATTGTCAGTTCTGTATGCTTGGTTAGAGTTTGAAAGTTCCTATACTTGTTTTGAAATGTTTGTTTGGGTGGTAGAGTTACTTATTCAGGTGATGAAAAGCTGTGACATAACTTAAATGATCTATCCACTAACACAAATAATTCACCATTTAAGGATCCTAATCAGTCTTATTAAAACCAATCACAGAAATCCCTCTAACTTAGTGGTCCAGGGTCATATCACACAGCAGTAGTTGTTGGGGTGTATGTACTGTCAGAAGTAGCTGTGCATTATCATATCAAATCACAAGCAAACTTGGAAAAAACTCACAGCCTCTCCTGATATTCATTTAAGGGCAGTAGTCAGCAGAAAATAGTGAAAATCACTCTGGAAGTTACAAGCTGGTACAGGGATTTCACTTTGTCCTACTTCATTCCTAAAACCAAAAGATGTCCTTTAAAATCTTAACAGAAACACTAGATTTTCTTTAAGAAATAGCTTTCCTAGGTAATATGTAAGCATTGTATTGTTGCAACGTGTCTGCAAGACAATTGGAATGTCTTTCATCCTGTCGTACCTTTCTCCTCTCTTCCCTCTCTCCCCCTCTCCCTCTTCTACCCTGTTTTACTTCTCCACCTGCTTTCTGGTTTACCCTTTTAGCAATACAAGATCAAGACAAGCTACAAGGCTTTTGCAGCAATCCCTACAAACACATTACTTATGGAACAGAAGGTTAGTGTTTGCTCAAGGACATGGGAACTGGGTTGTAAATTCGAGACCATTCAACTTTATGTACATATTCTGACATTTCTGTGGGGGATATTGCAGAATGTAAGCTCTGGGAACTAACTGCTCAGGATTATAATGCCAACCATTTTTCAGGGTCAACCACTTTCCGCTGAAGATCAAAGCCTTCACTAATCTGAATTTCTGCAGATAAATTTACTGTAAGAAAAAAAAAAATGTCTTCAAGGAATTGCCATTTATGACATCTCAAAGTCTGGTTTGTTAGTGGAAGGTCTCTGCAGCACTGCTATTCTGGGACCCACTGATCAGTAGGTCTTGGTCACTTAATGATTATTCCATGGCTATGCTTATACTAGCAAATTTAACATCCCAAGATACACAAATTTGACCAGCTGTATTGTTAAACTGTGAGAACGGTCCTGGCCATTTCACTGGCCTCTGTTAACCACCACTCTCCCAAACAACTTCCCTGAGCACTTCAACAGTTAACATGGGCCAGGGGTCCATTCCCACTATGTAGTTTAGGATAACAATCCTTTTAGGTAGGGTAGGATGAGAGATCCAAAGAACAGTCTTCAGTGCATTTATTTACTACCAAAGGCACAGCCAACAAAGGCTGGGTTTATAGTCCTTGTTTAGATAATGCAACTTTGGAAGTCAATTGAAAATTTAAATTTTGCATGATGGGTTCAAAGTATCCACTAATGTCTATTTTAAAATTTTGTTCCAAAATTAGTTTTGCACGAAAGTATAGCCCACTAAGTTTAACAAAATTTTTCTATGATGAGCAAAGAGCTATGTGTCTTAAGTGTTTAAAGACATGCTTAATCACCCTGACATCCAGTTTATAGCTTTATCAGAAAAATCTTTCTGTTCAGGACTTAATTCAGGAACTTAGTCTCTGATCAATTTCTGTAAAATTAAACATTCCTAACTACCCATTTAAATGTGTATTCACATGCACAGCTCAGTTGATTTCACTAGAAGTTTGCAGAGCCTAAAGACATTGGAGAGGGTGAACTTAATTGTGTGAAAGTCCTGAAGATAATAATTTTGTCCTTGAAAAACTACTGATTGTGATCTAGTAGTTACCAGTTAACTGCTATAAGACTTTTTTTTTCCAAAAAGAGACATTGCTTTATTTTCCACTGTTCTTTTAATCTTGAACAATTTTTAAAATTATTTGCATAAAACCTGATCCTTCCCTTACTTAAATCTTGAATGCACTAATGAAGGTTATGTCTGCTTTAGCATAAGATGTGGTCCAATAGAAATGGCTCAGTGGAGGAAAATAGCTGATGCAGGAGATCCTACACCCCTACAGAATGTATTTTGGGAGGGTTTTGTTTGGGCAGAGTGCCTGTTAGTGCTGGAAACATTTGGTGGACTCCTGAAGTGCCACTTCATGGCTGACTTCATCTGAAAGGCATCCAGTTTGTGCACTCTAAGACTGCACCGCTCTGCAAACCAAGCCAGGTAGGTGCCTTTGAGCAGGGTGTTCATTCTGAGAGCACACTCCTGATGTGAACTAGTGGGTTAATGTCAGCCATCTGATTGCACTTTTTCAAGAGAAAGGGGATTCCTTTTGATGGTCTAGGTGGTACTCTCCAGGGCATTGACTCACAACCTATGTGTTGCTTTTCCCCAATACATAAAACGGGATTGTACAATCTAATGCTAGTATCTGTAGAAAAAGTAATGACTCAAAAGATATCTGTGTTTAGATAGACTTTTGGTTACTCCCCACTTAAAAATGCTAGCCTTGGTGTATCCTTCAGTAGCGAAAGCACAGTGATGTAAAACTAATAAGAAATCAATTTTCTGCTGTAGGATTTGCCTTCGGGAGAGGCTCTTGACTAATTTACTCTGTAAACTGTATGTTTCAGCATGGCCTGACTACATGCTTTCCCTCATCTTGGGAATTATGTATAATAATCTCCTGTTGATCTGTACCAGCAGCTAATTATGCTCCTAAACTAGTGCTGTTGTGTTAAGTGACATGCATTTAGAGTAGAAAAAAAGAGATAAAACAGTGAAAGAAATCAGATTAATTACTTTGAATATTAAAATTTTCCTCTGCCAAAGTTTCAAAAAGGGAGAAGAACACTGCAGCTTTCTCTAGCATGGGTCCTACATGATGGCCATATCTCAGGGGGACTGTGAAGCACATAGACCATGGTGCTGCGCTTACCTGAGTTCTTTAGTCAATGAAGGCTCCAAAATGCAAAAATATTTAGTTGCCCAATTTCTACTGAAACTGATGGATGTTTGATACTTAAATTATCCAGAGTCTTGGTTCTGAACAGATACTTGTGGATGTGGCTGTAGTTCCTCTAGAAAGATTTCTCAGTATCATCTGGGTAGTTGTTTCTTACCCTTGATGGTGTTCATCCTCTCCCACTGCTCTGGTGAAGTGAATATGAAACAGAAACATGTATTTTTTCTTAACAATTACTTTATTATCACAGAA